>RQOL01000861.1:3989234-4189234 GCA_013076295.1 Sanderia malayensis
CATCTATATTTTGAAAGTCATAGCATACTGATGTCTTTCGATGTTCATTTGAGTGGCACTAAGAATGATAATATCTCCAGCAATATTCACCCAGCATTCCAAATCTTTTTAGGTTGGACACGTGTTATGGAAGGTATTGACAAGGCTCTTGAACTTGATTATGATCCTGTTAAGGTAAGAGTTTTTTTTACTCCTAAAGTCTCCAAGACTGCTGATAGACATATATATATATGCTAAATATATACTAAAATATTTATTGTCTTCTTGTAGATCAATTGTGTTGTAATGAATGGTGTAAATGAAGAAGAAATATGTAGTTTTGTCAAATTTACTGAACAGAAGGTGAGGAACAATTGCTTGATGGGTTCATGAACTTTAACATACCTTTGGGAATTCTTTCTTTTAACAACAGCTTGACATAATTTGCCATTTCTTCTTGTTTCAGAATATTGATGTAAGATTTATTGAATACATGCCGTTTGACGGTAAGTGGAGAATTTTTTGAATTGAGTTATCAAGCAGCAATTTGTGGAAGAAACATTTTGTTATCTACTACTGAAAATGAACAGTATAGATTTTATTTCTTCGTGCATTCCTCTATTCGATTTTCCTTAATCTACGTTTTTGTCGATTTTCTTTGATTTACAGGAAATAAATGGAATTATAAGAAATTTATGTCGTATCATGATATGCTAGAGAAGATCAAATCTGAGTTTTCCGATTTGGAAAGATTGGAGGATCGTCCAAACGACACCTCAAAGGTAAATAAAATTAAAGTTTAACTATTATTTTACATCTATGAGCAGAAGCAATGAACCGTTAGTAAGTACGCGCATACCGTATTAGTTAATTACTTTTGCTTAGTGCTTGTATTGCAGCCAATATACAGGGCTTATTTTAGTTTGGTTTAGGTGAACCTTAGAATTTAGAGTGTAGTCTTCAAAATTTAGATAAATCATGTAAAAACAGACCTGCTTAACCGTAACACTGCCATATAATGTGCAAAAGGAATATCAAGACATCTAATTGTTAGATTGAATATTCTTCTCGATATTTGCTTTCTTTAAAAGCTTGTTTTCATTTTTTAAGGCTTATCGTGTTCCTGGATTCGTTGGCCGGATCGGTTTTATCACATCGATGAGCGAGCACTTTTGTGGATCGTGCAATAGATTAAGGATTACTGCCGATGGAAATCTAAAGGTGAGACTTGCATTGTGTATTTTGTCTTTCATTGTAAACTGGATTGGTCTGATCCTGCAATAGATTAAAGATTACCGCCGATGGAAATCTAAAGGTGAGACTTGCATGGTGTATTTTGTCTTTCATTGTAATCTGGGTTGGTCTGAACCAATCCAGATTACAATTGTCTGTACTCAGCTGCCGTTTTTTTGCCCTAGGTTTGTCTTTTCGGCAATTCAGAGGTCTCCCTTCGTGACGAACTTCGCTCGGGACATTCTGACGAGATGTTACTGGACGTAATTGCCACAGCAGTTGGAAATAAAAAGAAACAACACGCTGGTAAGATATTTTACACAGTTTCTCAACCCCTGCAGCTACCGTATGGTCAATTGATAACTGCTTATACTGCGTGATATTACCGGGGGTAGATGCCTGGTGACATTTTCTGTTGTCTTTTTCTTAGGTATGTTTAATATCGTGAAGCAGAAAAACAGGCCTATGATTCTCATTGGTGGGTAGACAATAAACGTATGTATCCAGTATTAACATCACATTCATCAGAATCACGAATTTGATTGACCTTATGTTCATGTTTTACGAATAATTAGATCTCTGAGTTGTAGCTATCTTCATCATTGGTTCTGTTTCAATGTTTATTTTTTTATAGATGAATTATACGAATTTTTTCAGAGGAAGTTTTGGAGTCAAATGGAGTTCATTATTGTGCATATAGGATTTAAGCAGTATTTTTACAGATTTAGTTATGGGCTTATTGAATGTATTAAAGATATATTTTGTAAGAGGAAAACTCGATATTATCCTGAAGCCAGCCTTCAACAAAAGTTAGAGCATGCGACGTATGGTTATCACGATCGAATGTGGAATGGGGCATTGCTAAAGTCACGTGGAAAGTATCACAGAGATTCAGCCAATGAGATGACAGTTGGACATACGGGTATCTTATCCGGTCTTCGATGTGTGGTAGCACCAGATGGCATCTTCAGATGTATGTCAAGTGATAGCAGCAATGGTGTTGGGTATAAGCTGACTCATTTATCCAAGGATGGAAAAGCAAATATGGTTGACGTAGGGGCAAAGGCAATTACACGCCGAACAGCTGTGGCTAGTGCTACTGTTGTCTTAGGCCCGATTGTCTACAAAGCAGTTGTGGATAGCGAATTAAAGAAAGGCAATGCACTGGATGTTGCAAGAATTGCTGGCATAATGGCTGCCAAGCAAACGGCTTCACTCATACCCCTGTGTCATAATATACCTGTATCAAAAGTGTCTGTTGATTTTGGTATGGATGCGAAGACGTATTGTGTAAATGTATCTGCTATTGTTTCCACTGTTGGGCAGACTGGTGTGGAGATGGAAGCTCTAACTGCTGTCTCAGTCAGTGCTTTGACTATTTACGATATGTGCAAAGCTCTTTCGCATGATATTGTTATTAAAGATATTAAGCTTGATAAGAAAGCTGGCGGGAAAAGTGGAGACTATAACAGGCTTAAGAATTGATATCAGATTTTTTTTATTATAACAATGAATGGTTGCTAAGAAATTTATACTTGCGCTCGGAAATTGTCGTTTGTAATAGTAATCAAATAGTGTTTTCCTTTTGTATTTTAAGTACATTTTTTTGATATAATCTAAGTGCATTTATATTAGCCAGAATTATTTTAATCCTTTTATATTTTTGAGTGTTTGGTGTTTTTGCTATTTTGATGAACTTACTTTTTTGATCACATTTTGGAAAGTTGAGGTCAGAAAACGCAGCATTTGATACGACTAGAACAAGGCGCATGCGTATTGCTACCCAATGAAATTCAATTTGAATGAGGAGGAAGTTTTTTTAAAATGCTAGCTACTCGCTTCGCTCTGTTACTTGTGTAAGCTATTCATTAGACTGAATATGAAAACCTCGATAATGCCACGCATTACAAGGCAGTTGCTGTGTGGGAAAGCAAAAAGAACATTGGAAATTTGAATGCGAACAAAACTAATACAAAGACCCTGTGTATTCATGGTAACCTCCTTTTGAAAACAAAACATTTTATTTTTCGGCTTTTCTTTTCGTTTCATTGTGGTCAATGCGTCATCACAAATGTAATTTGAATGGACTTCGATTTGATTCGACAACACAAACACAACAGTTCCTTTCCTTCTTGATAGCGTTATGGAGACATAACAAGAATTTATTTGGCTGGACCAATACTTTCTTGCACAAACCTGGAGCTTTTCTAATTAATTTTTGGCTTGGCTTAATTACTTTTCAAGGTTGTTTTCATCTCTGACTAGACGAGTGACGTGGATGTCTATATATTGCCATGTTTTCGACCCTGAACAATTATTAGGCCTCAACGAAGCTTAGCTGATGGTTGCACAACTTGCGAAGTCAGCTGTAAGTTCATAAAAGGACTATTAACAACAAATTAGCTGAGATTTTTAGCTTTTTCTTTGTTTAATGTTATATATAGCTGTCATTTTTTATACTTTCATTAGAGGGAAATGTTGCTCCGATTTTGGTTTGGGCTTGCAAAAGAATATATGAACTTGCTCAACCTTTCGTTGGCTTTTTTTTATTGTGTACCGATCGTTGTTATAAAATTATTAGAAGCGTTGTCAAAAGTTAATTCTATATACTTTTGAATAATAGAAAAACAACAATATGCCGTTCAGAAAATTAGAGAGCTGGATCTCTATCCTCCTGACATTTGCACCTGGCTTGGGTGCTGCAATATTTTATGGATTCACTTCAGGATCTATGTCTTTTATTAACAAGGTAATTAGTTGTTTCATAATTAACTACCTACTGGATTAACTTGTTAAGATAAAGGAAACATAACTTTGTTGCGCACCGAAACTATTCAAGATTCCGCAATGTTGCTATCCTTACTCCATTTGCCTTTTTGCAGTATGTTTTGACTTCATTCAACTATAAATATGCTGATGTACTGATGCTTGGTCAAATTCTGATGACTTCGTGCGTCTTAGAAATTCTCAGAATCTCAAAGATTTGTGATATTCCTGCTTGGACTAAAAAGAGGTGACTATCATCATAGATCATTGTAATTCTTTGATTTACACATCTGTACACTGTACACATCTTAACTCAGAGTTATTTTGAATTATTCCAGTTTTATTTTTTTTTTATTTTGTAGAGGACGAGAGTTCTTATTACCAAGTATTTGTTTTGCTATTCATACTACACTGGCCTTAGCTGCACTAGGAAGTCTTTCAATACCAGTGTAAGGAGAATTTATTGCTATTTCTGTTTTGCATCTGATTAATGTACCAAATTTGTTCTCTTTTTTTTTATAAATTCCTAATGTTTCAGCTTTTCATTTGCAGGTACAATGTTTTAAGAAGAATGCTCCCCTTAGCTAATCTATTCATGGCACATTTTGTTTTAAATAAGACACCATCAAGAAAAATTTGTATTTCAGTGATTATAATTGTCACTGGATGTGTTATTACAGGTGAAGATTTTATTCTATCCATAAGAAATATCTCATGACAAATATTTCTAAACAATTCCAGAAAATATTGGCTGCAGAGCAATTGATTTTCAAATTTAAACATCTTCTCTGTATATAGTGTTTTTATTTTTTGAAACTGATTGTATTTCAGGACTTGGAGATGTGAGATTCAATGCGTTTGCTTATATTTGTGCTTTATCAAGTGTTGCAGCCCAAGCCTTGTATTTAACATATGTGCAAAAGACCGGAGTTGAAAGTGGTGTCTCAGCACTGTCAGTTTTACATCTGAACAGCATCAATTGCATTCCATTCTTAATTGGTTACTGTGTACTTTCTGGGGATCTGGTGAAAGCAATCAAATTTCCGTCAAACAATGATCCAAGCTTTGTGGTAAGATTTCAACAAATTTTTTTTATTATAATGAGTATTATATAATGAATATTATAATGATGTTGACTGCACAGCAAAGGCCTGATGAGTGGGTGAATCTATCCTCTTTCTCCCCCTTTAGCATAAACTCTGATACTCTTGCAAGACTTGCTGTTAATAACTTCAGAAAGTTGAATCATGCTTAATAGGAATCATTTTTTCTGTAGGCTGCCTTCTTTATTGATATATCTCTCGGCTGTGTTTTAAACTACTCACTGTTCTTATGTGCAACTATGAATTCAGCATTGACTACCAGGTTAGACCTTGTGTTTTATTATTTCAAGCAATTTTGACTTTCACGTGTATCTAAAACAATGTTCATTATATCTGAGATTGAGTCAATAAACAGTCAAGAGCCTATCAATGATCTAAAACACAATTTTATCAATGTCTTATTATTTTCCCACAGCCTTGTTGGTGTGTTAAAGAGTGTTCTGACAACATTGATTGGCTTCTTCACCTTTGGTGGAGTACAAGTGACCTTGCTTACAATTTTGGGCATCTGTTTGAATACTTTTGGAGGTATTTTGTACTCATATGCCAAATATATAGAGAAGAAATCAATACTGGAATCAGTGAAGAGCATGATACTTCCACAAGTTGTTGATGCCACTGTCAAGGATACCAAGATTGAACAGCCAATGTTGACAAGCGATAATAAATCTGAAAAGTCTCTTTCTATTGCAATAGATGATAGGACTCATGCTTAAATTTAATTGTTTTAATTTCTATAGGTACATTTCTTCATTCTAACCAATAAAACATTACGCTATTTAACCTCCATTTAATTTGTGTGTGCTAAATTTAATATTTTAATTCTATCTACTGTCATATACCAAGTGTCATTGATATTTAAGGGTTGCGCAAAATACCCCTCAGTTTTGGAAAAATGTGTGACTGTTTCATCTCATCAAACACAACACACAACCAAGCGACACGGCGGGGGGAGCAAGTAGAAAGAAAGTCTTCCCTTCCCCTGTAGCCTACGTGCAGATTCAACTGGCATTCCCCAATGGCATTCCCCTGTTCCCCTGTCCTTGTCTTGCCGCTGGGAAGGAGCCAGGTGTCAATCAATTCAACTCAATAATAATTTTTGACGAGCCCCATGACTCTTTGCGAGCGCTGACAGCATGGAAATTCTCTTCGACCATTTGTGTGAAAGCAACCATGGTGCACTCAAACGTTTGGAACAGCCATCCTAAAAATTACGGCCCAGGCTCAAGGAAATGGTAAGAGTCACATTTAATAATGATTATCAATGTTTTTTGAAGATATTTAAACAGTTAGAGAGAAATATACTGCTGTGTATTATTCTGAACACGGCGACTTAAGCTTGATATTATTTAGGCCCGTCAGTCCTAACTAAAACCACTTTTCACATTGACCTTCTTATCATGAAACAAGAAAACACATTTTCCATACTTTAATAATTTTGTATGTTTTATATTTTTGTTTAATGGATGCGCATATTTAAATTTTTAAAGCGTGTTGCTCAGAGTGATTAATTCTTAGTCTGACTTGTATTAGACAGACACCAGAACATTATGTTTACGAAAATGTTACCTACTTCTTTTAGCCGCGTATGCTCTAATAGACATGGTCTTATCAGAAAATACGGCCTTAACATTTGCCGTCAATGCTTCAGAGAATATGCTCCAGATATTGGTTTCAAAAAGGTATGCTATGCTGATGTTAACATATCTTTGATCAGATTTGATTATGTTAAGTTTGTTAATTTTTTAAATCTGTCATTTTTCGAGTCAGTGTTGAACTTTGCTAAGAGGGAACGGAACAGCTAGGCTCACTTGTGTTTTGTTTTTATTTTAGTTCAAGTAACAATTGAATCCATGAAGACACAAAGAGGAAACATTGGTTGTAACATTGGCTGATGCTCTTTCTTATGTAGTCATTGGATATTTATATGAAAAAATAAAATTTAGACAAACTAAATTTGCCTGTTTTCTTCTTTGTTTTCTAAAGAGACTGTGTTGAAGGGATATTTCATCCTGGTGTGAAGATCTGTGGGCACAGAGATGCAAAGAGCATTTGAAACTCAGGGGCACTGTCTTCTTGGTGACACTTTTCATTTTCCACTGTTACTGCAGTAAAAGCCTGCATATAAGAAGCACCTAATTTTAAGAGCCTACAGCCTGAAGTCTCAGTAGTATTTCTAGGTCTTTTTTGTGGTAAAATTGAGTCATTGTGCTGACAAAGAATTATTCTGAGAACTCATCAATTGTTAAAATTTACATTAAGACAACTTTAGACCATCTATATTCCAAAATAAATTTGCTAAAATGAGTTTTATGGCTAAGAGCCAATCCAAGCTAACTAAAAAGATCTATAGGCATTTATATTCAGGTTTTTGCTGCAGTATCTGGATATTTATCAAAGGGAGTAGTTTGCTTTTCTACTTTGAAGATAATTTTTTCAAAATTTTGCGGCACGTTTTCTCACTACCCCCCTGTTTCTACTTCTATGGGAGGCAGTTTACTTGGCTTGAAGTCCTCCACATCTTTTAATTGAAGCCAGACTGGTATAACATCATCACAAACAATCTTAGTGTGGAACTTGTTTTACTATTGTACAAGGACTCAATGCCGAACCAGCTGGGTTCTGTTCAACTTAATTAAAGCATGCTGGGGTGGGGGGAGGTTTGCGTTTGCGTCTCACCACATGGGAACAATGAGCATGCGTTGCAGTACGCCTCCTTTTCAAATTCAGATCAGCTGCTGATGTTCTCAATAAGTTCGCTGTTGTGATATCAAATCAAACGAATTTTCAAAGCTACGAGGTTGACACGGATGAAGCGAATTAAATAAATACAGTGAAATGCGAGGAAATAAGATATAATAAATAGTCGAAGGCTGTTGTTCTGTGTGCAGAATGTTGAAATGAATTGATGGCAGTTTTCCACTGCTCATGTTTTTTGTTATTCAATTCGGATGTTTTTTGAGGCATAATAGACATCTGCTATAAATTGGCTGAGCTTGAAGGAGATTTCTAAGCGTGTTTTTGTTAAACAACTGCCGAACATCACTTTACTGCACTCATGAGACCACGTTTACAGAGGGATATATTCATAAAGGTGTCACTAGCAATTTTTATTTATTCAATTCTCTGAACGCGCAGCGCAATGACAAGCAGAAAGTTTGATGAGAAAATTGCAGCCCGACTTCGCAAGTCGTGGTGTTTTGGAAGGTAGACATATTTGTTATGTAACTACTGCAAAACTACATTTTAGTTCAAGACCATTCGCTAATCTTCGAGGATCGACTTTCATGAATCACAGAAGAGATTTGATTTGATTTGATTAAAGCTGCTATAACCATGCGAGTTGTTGATCACATTGAAGCATAATCCTCGAGAAACTGTTCATACAATTTGCGCTGTCATTCATTCCATAGTTCTACATATGTTTTATGTTTGCATTTGTGGTAAAATAAAGTTTTCAAGATGAATTTATTTGCAGAAGCAAAGATACTTCGAGAAGAGTTGGTGAGTGTTTGTTTATATTAATGAATATGTAATGAATTTCATAATTATCCCCATGTGCGGGTAGAACATTGCACGCATATACAGTTAATAAGAAACTTTGCTACACAGGGAACAAATAAGATATTTGAACGTGTTTCAACAAGCTAAATGAAAAATGACGCTCTAAAGTTACACTGGAAAACATATTCTCTTCTATATCAACAAAAACACTCTCATATCGCGTTACTCAGACAACAAACCCAACCAAGAAGAACTTATCTCTTTGGAAACAATTCGACTCAGTTTCATCAAAACAATCGAAGCTCTTAATCTCAGAAAATTTGTTTTTGATTTTGTGTTTTGAAACTTTATTAAGAAAAGAAATGCTTTTCCCAGGTTACAGTACTATTAGAATTTAATCCACGAATTCTTTTATTGAAAGCATACAGGATTTTAAAAACAATTTCTCATTATTTTCTACGTCACTTGCGTAGAAAAACAACCTTGTATTGTCAATTTATGAATAGTTCGGCATGCTTCCATGTGAGGATATGTTTGTTATGAGCATTTTCATTATTATTATCAATTTCCATAACTACTTCTTGAATTCAGTGTTCATGGTATTTTAATGCGTTGAAAGTACATGCTCATATACGACGCTTTTTCATAATATTGAAGTCAGTAACTTCACCAGTTGCGTGTACCTGGGGCGTACCTATTTACAAAAACTCTGGAGTCTTGAAGTCTGCCTTTTTTGGACTTGCTCTTGTTTTCTCAAAGGGCCGTCGAAAATAGAATAAAGCCAACATGAAAATGTCAATAAATCGAAGCCACACGTAAATTATGCTGGCTTGTTCCTGCAAACAAAGCAATAATATTTCTTTCGAAGTGTTGAAATGAAAGGAACTAAAAACACCTGTTTCTGCAAATTACGAGATAAAATCATCATCATCATCATGATTAAAAAATCTCCGAGGAAACTCATAAAAACACGAGAGAACGAGACCAACAAATGCGATGCGGAAAATGCTATTAGCACAATATAACGCATGAAAATTATTGTGAGGGTAAAGTTCCCTGTTAATTGCGTCTGTTTTGATGCCTCTGTTCACTCGCTTGCTAGATATCTGTTACTTGTTAATGTCTGTTAATTTCTATATTTGTTAGTTTGTTACAGTTTGTTAATATCTGGTTATAAGCTAGTTTTTGGTGACCCAACCCTTGCTGCTGTGATATCAATGTCTAAAAAGAGGATGAAATGCTGTCAAACACTGGCAAAATTGTGAATTTATCTTTTAAGCTGTTTTGGTTTTTATTTTCGTTGAGCGCTGTCCTTTCGATTGTGAGGCGCACCCGCATAAGTCAGCTTTTAAAAGGATTATAAAACAAGATTAAGCAAAAATTATATAATTTCCAATCGTGCGTGAGCCTGAGATTAAATTAATAAAATATCGTCATGTTATTTTTGGATATTTGGGCTCAGATTGTCTTACAGTGACCTCTGTGACCTAATCACCTTCCCAGAAGACACCTGGCTCGCAAATCAGCTTCACTAATTCACACACACTTAAATTGATAAAGAGCATTAGCAATTTAAACCGCGCAATATTACTTGACAAATTTGAAAACGTTTAAGCAGAATGCAGCTTTGTAATCGGCCAGAAAATTACGATTAACCTTCTTTGACCAACATTTAACCACTGGATTTCAAGAAAGTCTTAGTTGTTTACAGACACCTTGTATTTTTAAGGCAAATGGGTGATTGAATTATAGCTAATCAGTTAGAAAAACCCGCTTAGGCAATAGATTTATGAGATTTTATCTTGATGCAAGTTGGGGATGAAGCTATCATGATCCAAAAATACTCATTCGATTAAAAAAAACAACTGGCGAGTATTATCTTCTCTCGAAAGAAGAAATTGAAAGCATTCTTACAGAGTGAAATTGTTTGGTTTTAAAATGCGTTTCCTCGTCTGAAATCAATAAAACAGTCAAGATGTGACTCGGATTGTTATTTTGCGACTTCACAATGGCCTACAATACTTTTATGACATCATAGAGCGGCGCGGGGGTTAGGAAATACGCAAGCGCGGTTCTTTCTTTACGCGTTTTGCCACTGCTCTATGTGCACGTTGTCTGTTCTTTGTTAGTCTGATTGTCTTATGAAACGCATAAAAGAACTTGCTGGAAGTTCTTGAAATTTGTCAGAAGAACATGACTGGAATTTCTTGAGTCATTAGCATGTTGTTGCCATAGAGGGCGTACACAAGTTTAGGGATCATTCAACTATTGCGTAACGTTTCGAGGAGAAAAAAGGATTGTGGATTTGTTATCAAGGGAGGGGAGGGGCCTGAAACAATACCGTTACGCTGGCAAAAGCCCCATATTTTGCATTTTATTAGAGTACTCTCTATTTGCAAGTAGTGCCTCGTTCATCGTATTTTTGCATTCGAATAGAACCGAGTATTTCAAAGTTGTTGTTTTAACATATTTCGGGTGGGAGGGTAGGGCTGAATTTTGCTACGTAGCGGATGGAGGGGGTTAGGAGTTGTGTTATTTCTCCTTACTAAGGGGTGGTGGGTCAAGATTTCAGCAAAAAGTGAGCTACGTATAGCGGGCTAATTGCCCCTTCCTTGATAATATCCAAATCGAGGCTGTTCATGTTATAACATAAACAGAATAACATAAATAAATGGCAGAATGGAAAAGTGTGTTAATGACTTAGAACATTCCTCTTTTTCCCTTGAGATTCGCAGGGAACGGCTCTAAAACAGCAGGGCCCGTCAAAATACCAAATCTCAAAAGAGGATTCTTATCAATGTCATATTTCCTGTATTATTTCGCGAGTACGGCAAAACTTCCTGAGGCATGAATATTGGCATGTACTTACTGTAATGCCTCTTTCCTAACACAAATTGATGCTGTATTGTTTGCCTGCCGTGCCATGAAGCATCAATATCTAGTAAAGGAAAACTGTGCTTTCTAAAACCTACGATTGCTCACCCAAGTACAAGTATCCATGGGTTCGCCATTTTTTTAGATTTATGAGAGATAGGACTTAAGATCGACTCTGCCAAGTTAGGCGCTAATTGCGCGAATTTTCACGTAAATCGTGTACGTTTCATTGTGATAAGACCAAAAGAATTTCTCATCTCTTTTTCAAGTAGCATTTCAATGCGGCTGCAATACAAATTGGACCCATGGCGTTTGCTTTCTGCACATTTCCTTTCTATGCATACAAGGATGTCAAACGGGAAACTCTTTCAAATCTTGCTATATACTGAAACAAGCGAGGAGGTCTTGCTTCACACACACACGGAGCTGATGGGCTTGGATGACTTAGAACTTGATGTATTTAACGACTCTAGTTAAAGAGAGCATTACGAGATCTGATTAATCGAGCAAGGGTTTACTCACATGTCTTGAATCTATACTCGATTGAACAGTCAGTTTAATTGTGAATCCAGCTGTACGTTTGTTGAAAGACATTCATGGGCAGATATAGGCGAATGCAGGTTGGTTGGTATCATTTATATACACTCTGTTTTTTAATACTGAGAATGAAGAATAATGTTTATAAGGATACTAAGGCTCAAAATATCGCTAAAACACAATTGTAACTTAAGAATGGTAAGGATTGAGGCTCGGCAAAGATAAAGGCTATAAAACAAGGGTGTAATCGTTTAGCTGTCTCGAATTATCTCATATCTGCTCATGGAGAAAGCTTCAAATTTTTACATGAATTTTCATGCTGTTTAGAATCAGAATGAATTGAACAGAACTAGTTCTTTTCAATGGGCTCTGTAAAATAGTAGAAAACGTTGGTGGATGAACAGATATCACGGAATATTTTTCGTATCGTATGAAAACCAGAACGGTTTTGTTCATTGTTGTTAACAGCGAGTCCATATATTTTGTAGACTTCCTGGTGTCTCTAGTCTTTTGAAAATAGATGTACTTATTTTTATGTTGCCACCAGCAACTTTTCGGGCAATATACGAGAGGAAACCAATCGAGACATGGAGACAGCCAGCCGCGTTTTGCTTCAAAGACAGTACATCCACAAGTGCATCTTGTTAGGCAAAAATAACAACTCTTGTTAATTTAGATCGAAGGTAAATTCGTACACAATTCTCAAGTACCAGCGGGATGGTTGGCGTATATAGGGATAATTAAAAACCTATATCATTATCAAGCGATGAGTAGAAATAAATGATTGTGCTTTGCTATAGACTCTGTGCGCATTGGTTGTCTGTCAGAGGCCGCTGTAAATGCCGACACTAGCAGACTATCATGGCACCTGTTTGATGTGCGCATGTAGCTTTAATTCCTTGCGCTTGTTGTCGGTTGGTCTAGTACAGAGATCGGTAGATTTCAGTTTAGCAGTACCGACATACAGACACAAGGGAGTGGATATGCGCTTTTAGATTGTGTGCGAACGAGAGAGAGAGGTTGTTCTGTATTTGCCATTTCTACATTTCAGAACAGTGAGGTTTGTTTTTGAAGTTATTAAGTACCAGTGCGGAAAGAAAGGAGTGGACTTTCGCAAACAGTTGAAAGCAAACACTCGTTTACGAACCAGGCTTATAGTATTTCACTACTGTTGTGTTGTGAGCTCATGATTTTGTTTGTGTTGTGTTGCAGGAGAAAATGGAAGAGGAACGTGTGCAGTTTAGCAGGATGATCAAAGACGCTCGGAGAAAAGTGAGAGAATTCTTGACAAATATCGATAAAACAAATTCGTTTATTATCGAGGGAGCTGGCGAATCAATGAGCAAAAACAACGGGCATAGTAGTCATGATAATAATTATCATCATCACCAGACAAAGCGTCAAACTTGCTACAAACGTCTGAGCTGCTTGAGTACATACTATAAATCAGAGGATGAGGAAATGTTGAAATATGTCGTTCCACACAAAGCACGCTCGTTCACGAAGAAAAATCGGCCTAGCGAAATCAAGAAGCGTTTCAGACACTCGGTGATCGGCAATGCAAGCGAATTTAGCGACTTAGGCGAGGCGTTACTGCTTGATCCAAGGCTGATCGAAGACGAATATCACGATGATTTAAAAGCATCGCCGTCATCGCCATCATCGTCCTCAAGGCAAAAGAAACAACAATCATCGAAAAGTAACATGGTGGAGTACGCTTTCACGAAGTACATCAGCGAACTATACGCAGACAGTGCTTCTGGTGGTGATGAGGACAGGCTGAGAAAGAGCAGTTTTGTGGCGAGAGTCAGAGGAACTGTCGTAAACAGCTGTGAGAGTAATATACCTGTTGCAAATCTGATCGACATAGACTATGCTTCAGATCATGGTAAACAGCGAGTGGCACAGAGAAGAAAAGCGAGAAGCAATAGCAATCATCGGCAATCATCGGCAAGGAAGAGCAAGGAAAATCGCAAAACATTCACAGATGGGTTGAACGGGAACATTGTCGGGGAGAAATACGAGGAATACGCCCTGCCAAATGATGTCCCCAGTGATTTATTCGCCGCTACGAAGAAGGAGACGATGATTAACGGCACACGCTTGCACAGCGAGGTCCTATCGGGTTATTCACCGGTAAATAGCGACAACTCAGCGAGCGTCGCATTCAGCCGAGAACAAAAACGTCGTCTAAAGAGAAAGATGAAACACGCGTTGAAGAGACCAGAAAACTACCTTTACTTGGGTAATCTTTAATTCACCACTCGCGTGTTGTGTGAATGAGCCAGACCTGTATTCGATTTGTTGTGGTTGGTGATCTTGGTGCCGTCTTGGCAAACAATATAATCTGGAGACGCTGAGGGGATGAATTCGACACGAGGCTATGGTTGGATTCAAGTCTCCGAAGCAGGTCTTTGTATTTATAACTGCTCGCTTATGGTTTGCGGAGCTTGAATTGATAAATTTAATGTTTACTTAAGAGAGTTTGTCTCAAATGACACTGCTATTGTGCTGATAATACTTGCTAGAATGCTATTGTGCTAATGAAACGATGCAATAATGCGTTGTTTCTAATGGATGCATTCAAAGAGAGAGGTGTGTCTTGTAGAAAATTGAAAGGAGTGAAATTCAAGCGAGTAAATGTTTATTTTAACGCGGTCTGCAGAAAGGATCGGCTGCATGTTTGACACTTTTCGGCGAATGTTGTTTTTATTGATTGTAGCAGCCGCTCAAAACATTTCTATTCTACTCTCTCTATCTTTCATAAAGTAATCTAAAACTCAGAAACTGTAGCAATTTAGTAGGACTCTATCAAAAGTTGGTATAAAACTCACTGGTAAAACTCACTTATTAAAAGTGATCACATGATCCTGCAAAACGCATGCGTAGAATAAAGTTGTGGGGGTATTTAGCTATTATTATAAATTCAAAATCGTAACACTATATTTCGCCATATTGTCTTTTCTATTGAAACTTATTTCTCTTCAAAATTGTCTCTTCAGTTGATGTTTAAATTAGCTCGTATGAGCACACAAAGTATATGTTGTATGTTTTTTCACGAGTCATACATTTAGTATCAAATTCATAGTATTATATTTATTATTTAGTAGGTATAATATATTGTTGAATATTCAATAGATACGAGACAGAGCAGATACTGGTCTCCAATTATTTTAAACCCTATCTTATTACTCAGTGGACTCGGTTGGACTTTGGCCTTTTGTAAAGATAAAGCACCCTTGTGAAGTATTCCTGGAAACTCTATTGCTCTGCTAGAGGCTCTAAGAATTCTTCTGCTAAACAGAAATCCTTAGACAATCATATTAATCATTAATAAATAAATAATAAATTTCCTTGTAAATTGAAAAGTTGGACCTGGTAGGGTGGATGCCCAAGAGATTTTCGGCTTCGTTTTGTATTTTTTTGTCTCTGGGCACCCTATGGTACCAAATATGGCAGCTCAAGAGTATCGCGCGAAACTACTGCCCTTCCTCTTTCTTTGCGCATGGCTGTCTGCAAACGGAGAAGCTACTGACAGTCCTTTAACTCGTATTTCTTGTATTGAATAACGCCCCAAGCTTTGCGTTGAATGATATAATAGTTAGCTGAAAAGATAGTCTATACTTTAGTTTATTCGGACTATTAAAATGGACTTGGATATTATCACAAAGGCACTGGAAGCCACGGTTTCACAAGGTAAGGTTGTTGGTATCCTAACTCCTGAAAATGCCTCGTGCACGTTTTTCGAATAGTATAATTTCGTTTTCAAATATATTATGTCGGGCAGCTTATATTGTATCCCAAAAGATGTATGTCACTTCATTAATCATTAAACAGCCGTTTGCTTAGTTTTCTGCAAATTCTAGAAGTAAAATATGCGTTATTTTACACGTAACCTTTCCTTGAAAGTTTTTTCTTCGGCCCAGGTCTGTCGTTAGGCCCCTATCTCGTGTCGTCTGGAAATGTATGGGCCCAGCCTACTTTAACTGTTTCGCTTGTTAAAAAAGCTAACACGCAACATTGGCACCAGAGCCAAGGCTTCGTTTACCAATGAAAATGTAAACTAGCACTCTAAACAGCTTTTCGAAGTAAAAATTGGTTTAATACACTAGGTATACACGTTTGGTGTAATACACGTTTTGCAAACATCACTTTTTTGTTTCACAGTACAGTTAACTATAGTTTGTCACTGAAGTAGGAATATTATGGGTAGTTTTTTATATTGGAGAACTTTTGTTTTTTTCTTCCAGATAAAAATGAGCTTGATGGAGCACAGACGTTTTTGGAGCAAGGAAGCCAAACAAACTTTGTGAGCTTTATATATGTGTTTATAAGAACCATGTATGCATATATACTAGGTCAGTGTATTGATTTGTATGTGATAGAGTGCTAAATACATACATAGAGTGTAGTATATATATCAATAACTCCTAAAGAGTGAGTCAGTCATGAAACAGGCTCGTAGAGATTAAAATAGTTTCTTGATTTTTCCTGCTCTATGTGTATGCATACATATAAACCTATCAACACATATAAACCTATATTTTACTCTAAATTGAACAAGAGTTCACTTTAAGGAAGTATATGGATACATATGTATATTGTGCTAGTATTGTGCTTTGCTTTTAGCCACAATTCCTGTTTGCCATGTCAACCCTCTTAGCTGATAAAAGCAAGTCACCAGTTGTGCGTATGGCTGCTGGACTACAGCTGAAAAACTGTCTCACCTCCAAAGATGCTAACATCAAGCAGCAACACCAGCAAAGGTGGTTCTCAATTGAAGAGAATGCCAGAAGTCAAATCAAAACCTTGGTGAGTGTATACTGGAGTGTGTCACTTTTAACAGACACCTCAAAACAATGGACAAATGTTTTTGGGCCATTGTTTTGAGGTTTCAAAACAATTTTCGAAATGTTTCAAAATTGTTCATTTCTTTTCAAAAGTGACCTCTATACAATGGACACCTTTCCATAATTGACAAAGTCATTGGTCCTAAAATTGTCCCTTATATGGAGGTTGCACTGTATTTGTGCATCTTTTAGAAGTATCTTACTTTGCAAAGGATGTATTGATTATAATCATATGTAAACTCGCACTTCATTTAGTGTAAGCAATTGTGTCAACAGGATTTATTTATGGGAGGTGAAAACAAAAAATAAAATTTGGCATTCAACGTTTTGGATAATTACAGCTTAACAGAACAATATAACATCATTAATATAAGTTTTTAAAGTTAGGTTGGTGTATTCTCATCCTGCTGAGCCTAAGTAAATACTGTTTGATTTTTCCAGGTTCTCAGTACGCTTGGTACAGAAACAGGACTTTCAACAGCAGCACAGGTAATGCATATTTAATTTAAAGGCTTCTTTTTCTAACTTTAAGGCTTCTTTTTCTAACTAGGTTTGTTTGTTTAAGTCTTACTGAGCCACGGGGAACTTGTAAACGTCAAATCTGCAAGCGTTCATGCTCAGATTTTCTTTTGTTTTCTCGTTAGGCTCTCAATTATATTTTCTTTTTGCTCTAAGCCATTGAACCCATTTGAAATATGTGTGAAACTGTATTACCAGCTTTTGCATTAACAAGAAAATGAAACTTTGATTTGATTCAGCGACCAATTTCCATTTATTTTCCAGTGTGTTGCTGGCATTGCTGCAGCAGAACTGCCGCAAAATCAATGGCCAGATCTTCTGCAATTGTTAGTCATGAATGTAGAGAATGCACAGAGCTCTTATCAGTTGAAGGAAGCCTCTCTCGAAGCCATAGGGTACATGTGTCAAGATATTGTAAGTGAATTCCAAGCTTATTATCGTATGGTCCAAAAACAGACCTTCTTCATCAAAAATCTTGGACTGAGCCCAGAAAACGATTTAAGGAAGCCCACAAAAATGTTTATTAAATTTATTAATTGCATTCTAACCCTGGAGCTTGAGATGGTTGTTGATGAGCAAGTTTGAATACTGCCAGTTTTCTTGCTTTGAAATGCTGTATTATTCTTAGGAATCGCAACATCTTGCCAAGTTTTCTGGAAGCATTCTTCAAGGAATTGTTCATGGAATGAAAGATGGCACAACAAAGTAGACACTGTTGATTTAATTGTATTGCAAGACTTTTAGTTCTCTGCATAACATCTGATTGATGTAGTTTTATTCATTGCCAAAGTCGTTTCCTGAAGCATAACACCGGTGAAATTTCTCTTCCAGCAATAACGTAAAGTTCCATGCTACAAACGCCCTTCTCAACTCGCTGGAATTCACAAGAGCTAACTTTGAGCAAGAGGTAATGTGCCAAGCTTATTCATAACTTAAGAGTTAGTTATAATGAGGAGGAGGAAAGAGGTCATCTTGCAAGTACTCAATCAGAGAGTTCGTTCCTGTTTGATACGGATATTGATGATATATAGAGAAATAGAGTGTAATAGAGTGTCATGGGGTATTGGTGCCAATTATATATGCCCTTTCTCTTTGAACAGTTGCACAGCTAATGTCTTTGAACAGTTGTACATTTCAGACTATTTTTTCACTACTCTTTGATAATTTCATTGCAGCCAGAGCGTAACTGTATTATGGAAGTGGTTTGCAACGCAACACAGAGTCCAGAGAAGAAGGTGAGACGATTTTAGCATCCTTTGGAATAATAAGGCGAAATTGGCATCTCAATCCACGGCTATTTTTACATCAACATCAGCGCAAGTATTGAATTTTCAACCTGTATTATTCTTTTTAAAGGTTCAAGTAGCAGCACTGCAATGTCTTGTGAAAATCGTATCTCTTTATTATGATTACATGGAAGCGTACATGGGACCAGCACTTTTTTCGGTATGATTTTAAAATATTTTAACTCCGCTAAATGTTTATGATTTTAAAAGTTTGAGATTGTGCAGAGCGAATGCACTGCTTATCAGAATGGGTCCTGTTGCTTTAAATGGCCTTCAACTTGCCGTTTCTCTATTACATTTACCACCTTCTTATAACATAATAATGATATTTACTCATTTCTACAGATAACAATAGCATCCATGGAGTCAGATGAAGACGAAATCGTGTTACAAGGAATTGAATTCTGGTCTTCGATTTGCGATGAAGAGATGGACTTGGCGATCGAAGCTGCCGAGGTAGGACGAAGTTTCTTCTCATCGCTCCAAACTATTAATAATAAGTAATCCGTGTACCATGTCAATCAAAGATGGAACTGTTGTTTTCTGATAGTTTGAAGTTGGAGCTCGCTATACCTCTAGAATTAAATACCTGTTTTAAGGTCTATACTTTGTATCCAAAGAGAACTCAACTCTTTTGTAGGCTGCTGAAACAAATTCTACAGCTGAAAGATTCAGCAGATATTACGCCAAAGGAGCACTCACCTATCTTGTTCCTATTCTATTGAAAACTCTTACCAAGCAGGTGAGATTTTTCGTATGTCTATGCTCTGTGCTTTTCTCTTTTTTTTCGTATATCTATGCTCTGTGCTTTCCTCTGTCCTTTTCGTATATCTATGCTCTGTGCTTTTTTCTGTCTTTGCAAAACAAACCACAAGTCTACAAAACGAAGGAATTTTAAACCGCCAGAAATCTTCCTCTCCGACACCATCCTTGTTGCTTTGTGGACTATTGCTTGTTAGTCGAGTTTTTTTTGCTGAATTTCAGGAAGATTACGATGATGAAGATGACTGGAATCCATGTAAAGCAGCCGGAGTTTGCCTCATGTTATTGGCTGGCTGCGCAATGAATGAAATCGTGAACTACACTTTGCCTTTTATTACCGAGTCTATTAACAATGATAATTGGAAATTTAGGGACGCCGCTGTCATGTCCTTTGGTAAGTTAATGTTTCGAAAAATTGGACGGTTAGCATACTGGTCCGGATGTTTTGAGCCGCAGTGGCTTTTATGGCCCGTGATTCCGATTTATCGTGCAAGTCTTTGCTGGTACACCTGGCAGTACTAACCGGACTGGTCGAACCGCAGAATCATAATTGAAATCATAACATTAGAAAACGATGAAAGTTGATAGGGAGGGCGGGAGAAGTCGAATCTTATGCTACATTTTAGAATGATTGGAGAATCAAGGTTTGGCGTGCATGGATGGGAAGAGAATACCGATGTCAAATATATCAGTTACGGTCGCTTTGTTCTTCACCCCTTGGGTGCATGTTGATATACACAAGCAAGGGTCTATTTCCGCTATTTCATTTAACCCTTCTTAAGTGATATTTAACCAGCATTAATGTCGTCCCTTTATTTAAACTTGAAATAAAGTCGATAACAGTGACGAAGTTTTCCTCAGCACTATGGACATCTTATTTTGGGCCAACATTTCTAGACAAACCATTTTTCTTATTTGCTTCAATCATTTTGTCAACAATATTGAATTGAATCGGTGTTAAGGCAATGTGAAGTTGGGAGGCGGGAAGTTGAAAGGCGGGATGATTTTATCCTTACGCTTTATGATGATTATTAAACTACGGCTTCTTTGGTTTCAGGCTGCATTCTCGAAGGCCCCGAGCCAGATGTTTTAAAACCAGTTGTTTTACAGGTAAGGGGTCAGTGTTTTTGTTACGGTGAAAAGTAACAGAAAAAAAAGCTGGGGAGATGATTACCAAATGCTGATGTTCTCGTGGCAGCTTTGTGGTTTGTTTCCCGGGTCTTGGAACATAATAACACCTTAGAGACCTAGGTGGGGTATCCCTGGATGTTTTCAAGAAAGGCTTGGGCAGTTTTCTGTCTCAAGTTCCTGATGAGCTTCAACTTATTAGTTACACGGCGCTAAGAAAAGCTGATAGTAACTCTCTAGTTGACATGATCAAAATTGGATCTTTTTCAAGGAATGGACATCCAAATGTTAATCCTTAGGATGATGTATCTTTAAATCTTTGTAATAATAATAATGATAATATGTTCTCAACACTGAAAACGAGAAGATACGTGCTTTAACTGCTAACACACGCTTTTCTTTTTCACAGGCAATGCCAGTACTGCTTGGTTTAATGAAAGATCCCAGTGTTATAGTTCGAGATACCGTTGCGTGGACATTGAGTCGCATTTGTGAACAAGTGCCAGATGCAGCATTAGACGGGGCAAATTTGGACAATTTATTGAATGCGTTGATGGAGAATCTTGACAGCGAACCGAGAGTAGCTGCCAATGTTTGCTGGGTAACTAATTCATTATTCTCATATCTATAATTTATAGTGTATTGTACGGGAGAATTGCTGTCAGCAAAGTTGCTGAATGCAGGTAAATACTTGCATGTCGTAAAAGCTCTCTTACGACCCCCTCTTTATGAAACCTCCATCTCTGGTAAGCACCCCTTCTTTTAAACAAGATTTTGAGTTAATTCCTTTTTTTATTAAGACCCTTTCTATTAAGAACTATGATGAAATTGTGGTTGATTAAACCATAAGATCTCATAAAAGCTATTTTGCAGTTGTTTTACACGAGCTTTTTTTTGAAGTTTAATTGAGAACTTTATAAGTTCCCTCCCAAATCAGCCCCTTCCTCTGAAACCCGGGAAGCTGGGTAACCCCCAAGGGGAGGCTTAGCTATATCCAATATGTCTTTGCTGTAGAAGTAGCCACTTTATTTGTTGCTGAAAGAGTCAAAGTAAATATATTGACTTTGAACATTTTAAATGAATCACAGAATTTTGTTGTATTCAACTCCTGGAAATTGCTACAGTTCCTTGCTATCCAACGCATAAGAGGTTCATCCAGGGTGAACCTGTTCAACTAGATTGTCATTGATGGGTATGCTATGTCATTTGTTTTCAGGCGTTTTCCTCGTTAGCTGAAGCTGCCTTTGACAATGCACCGTCCATGGAAGATGACGAGCCAGAATCCTACATTTTATCCGAGAAATTCAAATTCATAGTGGAAAAGATTATTGCAACTGCTGAGAGACACGATGCCAGTCAGAGTAATCTGAGAAGCTCAGCCTACGAGGCTGTGATGGAGTTGATCAAGAACAGCCCGAAAGATTGCTATGAGGCAGTGAAAACAACACTCATGGCTGTTCTCGATAGAATGTTGCGTATTTTACAACTCGAGGTTGGTTGGGATCAAATCTGCATATGGTTCGATCTCGCGTAATTCGAACTCTGATTTAATTCGAACAAAATTCTCCGTCCCCTCGAGAACCTCTAAAAAGCTAATTCTTATCAAGCAAACATCTTGGAGCAATTTTACGTTCTCCGAGGTTGTTTGAATAAGACAGATTTGAAGATCTGAAGTGGTCTTGTGTTAGCATTCACCATGCTTAAACTACGGTCAATGTCATCAAAGGATCATCATGCTTTCTTTACGATAACCCCCCCGAAATTCCATTAGGAGCACTTGTTTTTCAACGGGCTTTGCATTGACGTAGCCAGGATTTGTAAGGGGGAGCCGTTTACCTGACGCTGATAGTCAAACGATAAAAGAGCATTTGAATAAGTGCAATAATTAAATGAAATCTGCTGCAAAGGGGGGAGGGAGCTGTGGCTTTCTGGCTCTCCCTTCTGGCTACGTCCTTGGGGTTTCATTATTCCATCACGGAGCTATGCCCAACAGTTAATGGGCGTCTGTTTTGATTGCAGAGTACTGGTTCAAACATTGGCGATCATAGCCAGCATAACGATTTCAAGTCTCTTCTCTGCGCGGTGCTGCAAAGTGGAATCAGAAAACTGCAGCCCCAGGACGCCGAACAGGTCGGCGACCCGGTTATGGAAGCCATCCTGCGCATGCTCAGTGTTTCAAAAGCCGGCGGCGTACAAGAGGATGCACTGATGGCCTTAGGATCACTTGTCGAAGGTACGCTTGTGGGTTATAATGATGTCATCGGTAGATGCTTGATTATATGAATTGTATGGACTGTGGACGCATTGGATAAGTCGTAAGTTGTTCCCTATTGAATCGAGTTGAGGAGACTTGTTTGATAGTGTTCGGTTCAAAGGAGAGAATGTTTGGTTGTAACTGGCTGTAACCGGTTGTAACCGACAGGCACTTGTCTGTACAGAACTGGGTTGGGCTTAAACACGCCTAAGAAACTAATTAAAAATATTATGCCCATGTTTTCTACTATATGATCGTAGATTATCTCCATTGTTTCATGGACACTCATTTCTATTAATGTAGCTTTCAATTGTTCTTGTTTCTGAATTCACGCCATTCCTATTAACTCCTCAGACTCTTTTTTTCTAGGTGATATCATTTAGTTAATGAAAATATTAAATGAAAATGTATATCTTTGTTTCTTTTTTTCAGCCGTCGGTGATAAGTTTGCCAAATACATGGTTGCATTCAAGCCGTTCCTGCTTGCAGGACTGGCAAATCGATCAGAATATCAAGTACGCAATCTTATTGTGTTCATCTGAGTGCATTTTCCAGTTTCTTATCGATTGGTGATTGAACCGGAGACGCTGCTTTGTTATTTCCCCGCCATGCATTTCGTTATCAACATTGTTGTCAGAAACGTTAGGGAGATAGCATACGATGTTTATTGATCAGCAGTCTGCTGTGGGAAGTTTCGTGTGTGAATCTTGTTTTCAGTCTAATTATTCTTAAGTGCTAGCCAGGCAATGGCTGATATAAGCAAAATAGATCGTTAAACCAAACAAAGGAATTTGATTGAATCGAATAAAGAAAGATTAGATTGTTTTTGCAAGAGATGCGTTTTTGTACGAACGTGTTTTGGCACGAAAAATCCTCAAATCTTTTGAAAAACAGATTCCCTCTTCTATCCATACAGAAGTATCACTCTTTTATATAGAAAAACAGACTTATTCTTTCTATCTATAATATATCATAATCTATTCTAATATAACTAAGACATGGAAAGAAATATAGACTTCTTTGCGTGTCTTTGTTTTTTTTCTTTTTAATGTCTGTTATTTGATTGCTTATTGATTTAATTCTCAGGTGTGCATTGCTGCAACGGGGGTTGTTGGGGATCTGTGTCGTGCATTGGGGGCAACGATTCTCCCGTTCTGTGACGAAATCATGAATAAGTTTATCGAAGGAATTGCGGTACGTAGCAATGGAATCATATCAATCCATCACCTTTGAACTCCTCAATGCCAAAATTCAATGAAAAATGCAGCTATTTCAACCAACTGTTGTCACCAAGAATCGTGCTGCATTTGAAGCACTCTTGGTCTTGATTAATCAATCATGTTTAGCACTTCTTAGTTTTGTGATCGTGTATAAACACTCAGCAGTATATTGGTAAATTTTTGAGGTTTATAGGCTGAGGAATTTCTCTGTGTACTTGTTCAAGACAAGATGTTACTGTACCTAGCTTGCTTTTACCCAACGAATTCGGTGGTGTCCCATTAAGGCAATAGTTTATTGGGACACTGAGGCTTGAATGCAAGCTCTCTCAGTGCTTTCAATGTAATTAATCAATGTAATTATTCAAGACGATTAATGCCAAGTTTTTTCTGTCGCTTTTTAGGATCAGTCAGTACATCGTACTGTGAAGCCTCATATTTTATCAGCATTTGGTGACATTGCATTAGCAGTTGGCCCAGAATTCCGAAAATATGCTGAACCTGTTTTGGTCACTTTGGCACAAGCCGCCGCATCACCAGTTGATAAGGTATTTTTGCGACATTTTTTGTGACATTTTTTGCACCAGGAATTCCTTGCTCTTTTTACGGCTGTTGCTACTGAAGACATGCAGCATTTTGCGAATAATTGAAGTACACATCATCCACTTTGTGATTTTCAGAACGACTATGACATGATCGACTTTATGAATGAGTTAAGAGAATCGTGCCTCGAAGCATTTACTGGCATTGTACAGGGCCTGAAAGGGGATGATGAGAAGAACGTTAGCCGTGAGTATTAATACACAGTGCTTACTGTAAATCTTCCAACGAGCCTTCATCTTGATAATCATTTACAAGGGTGTCGAGCTTAGTAAATACATTGCAAGTAGCAGCATGTTTAAGCCAAGAATTTTATTAATTAACTGCATAGAATAGCTTTTATGAAACTTAATACTGATTAAAAATCCAGCTAAAAGTTGGATTTTATAAATAAGCCCCCGGGGATTGATCGAGGATTTGCGGTAAATCTGTGCATAGCAACACGGTCACGCTCTGATAAAAAATACACACGTCTTGTTGGATTTTTTGAGATTAAGTAGGAGACTGGGAAGCGCAGCGGACAACTGGTTCATGCTGCGCAGCGTTTTTGCTGTTGTGTGCATCGTTGCTTTTTATGGTGTATGGTAATACGAGACCCAAACATGATTTGGTCTTATCTTTCTTATCCATGAAGATAATATTAGGAACCTTCATTGGGAATCTAACTGAACACATCATGCTAGGAGAACCTCGTGCTTGCTTACATTAGTTCAAGTCTGAAAATTCTTGGCGTAATCACTATTGATTTGCCCTAACAATGCAACTATTAAACTCCACTGCGCAACTCAGTAGATCTCGCTGGGCTATTGATTTACGCTGGTTGCTGCTTTTGACCCAAGTGTAGAGAAGTTATGTTCTTTGAAATCCTGAAAGCTTCGTGTAGATTGTGTTTTGTAAACAACTTGGCCCATTTTTATGTCCACATGCTTATCTCTCAATACACATTAATGTAAACAGCTATAAACTCAATTATCGCGTATAAAATGTTTGTCTGTTTGAACATTAAAATGTTTTACATGGATTTCTATGCACTGTACTGACAATCCAAACTAAACATTCGTTTGCATTCAATGCTGTAATTAAATTAGAGGACTAATTGATTTTCACATTGGTGGAAATTAGTTTTACTTCCAACTGGGCTTTGGGAAATTTTGTAAAATGACCTCTTGTGAACCATTTCTGCAAAATTCTTTTCTGACCGTTTCTCTTTAATTGGGCAAATTCACTCTTAGCCACCAACATTCAAGTCTATGCCTTAAGTTTTTTCTCTTTGTAAGACGAATTTTGATTAAGTTTAGTCGCTGCCTTTTCCAGTTTCCATAAAATATCAGATACTACTCTCTTAATCTATTGAGCATATTTCGTGGTGTGCGAATAAACTCATGTTTCTTTCCCTCGTAGCTGAAGTCAAAGCAGTAGAACCACACGTAGGAAGTATATTAAAATTCATCGAAGTAATAGCACAGGATCCCGACAGAACCGAAGGCCTGGTCGGTGCGTGTTGTGGCCTGATTGGCGATCTTTGCTCTGTGTTTGGCTCTCTCATGGTTCCCTTAGTAGATAACGCAATTTACCAAGACCTCATGCAAGAAGCACGACGTTCAAAAGTGCAGAAAACGAAAACACTCGGTGTCTGGGCATCAAGAACCCTGCGAAATCTAAAGAAATAACAGGTATGTTTGATTTATTCGCGACAGAATGTGCATTGCACGTATTCGCGTAGCTCTGCAGTGCTTTCCTCTCACGGCTAGTTTTTCCACTCTGCACGTACACGCACACGTACACGTAACTTAAGCATGCAAGTAAGCATGCACCCAGCCTGATGCCGCAGGAGTTGTTTCTGTTTGCACATTGCAATGCGAAACGAAAATTGCGAAGCAATATCCTTCAGCAGTAGGGACACATTTGGATAATTCTTGACGTCATTTTGGACATGCGTGGTTTCAACATATAGCTCTGTGTTTTAATAATATTACCGGTGGATTAGATTTAGGATTTATAGTTGTTCATGTGGTCATATTTTGCCGTGTGTATGGCAAACTTTCAATGCATCATATGTCACATAGAACATAACACATTAAGGTGTGCCATGGTCTTATTGATTAAACAGTGGCTCTATTTATACAGCTAGTCTCTGATCACGTTTATAGAATACCATTTGAATGCAAGTCGAAACGAAATATCGAGTGACGTCAAACGGATGTGCCAAGTTTAGGTTTGGTGTCGTGGGAGTTAAATAATCAAAAACAAGTTTCTTACAAGTGAAAGAACAAATCATTGATAAATCAAAATTATGTGCGAGATTTCTCTTTAGGAAAATTCCGTGTTACATTGACACTTATAAATATTATTAGAATCTGTCGTTTGTTTTTGAGCGTGAGAATGTCACAGTGACGTCTATTGGCGTCGTTTAGTTTGAAATTTATTATGGATATAGTAGAATTACACGCTTATCTTATTATCTTATCTACTTGTGACAGAAAGTGACCTTTCTTTTTTCAACTGTCAATTACGACATGCACACGGTTGCATTTCATCAATTTAACCTTTGCAACTGATCAAAATTTAAACCGATTTGCTGTATATTCACTTAACTCCCGATGCTCAATCGAGTTTGTTCCCTCTTCTAACACACCGTCCTTATGCAGACATGTGATGTGGTGTGATCTTTCAGGGTTTGTACGAGTGTATAGCTAGGATCGTTTGTGGATCTGTGTAGTTTTGGCATCACGTTGATATGATGATGATGATGATGATGATGATGATGATGATGATGATGATGATGATGATGATGATGGTGTTTGATGATGATGATGATGATGGTGATTGATGATGATGATGATGATGATGATGATGATGATGATGATGACGATGTTTGATGATGATGATGATGGTGATGATGCTTGATGATGATTACGATGATGATGATGATTATGATGATGATGATGATGATGCTTGATGATGATTACGATGATGATGATGATTATGATGATGATGATGACGATGTTTGATGATTATTATGGTGACTGGAGATGATAGTGTTTGATGCTTTGATGCTTTCGCCTTGCATGCACGAGAAGGATTCCTAACAAAAGCATGTGTATCATATTAGAAGTGCTGTCTACACCGGCATAAAGTGCTCGATGGACAAAGTACAGAGCGTTAATATTGTCTATATATGCACAATAGTCTAATGCATGTATTTGTATACATGTATATCGTCATATCATGTTTTGGGAAAAGATATTTTTAACCGAATATCGGACGTGCCATTATGCGTTTATACCGAAATAATAGCATTTATAGTAATTAACAGCAGGTTATTTGCAGTGGTCATTGCGTTTTGTGTCTGCTCTCTCAAACGCGAAAGCTCATTTTTGAAGTCATGGCACTTAATTAACAATCAATGCATACTTTACGCTGATATCGTCATTGGTAATTACGTGGGCATCTATTATCTTAACATTCAGTTTGTTGACTTCACTTAGCGGTCCCTTGAAGTCGAGCTCGATATTTGGCTTTGCAGGGTTTTGTAAGGGAGAGAGTGCATCGCCACGTGAAGTCTAAGATAACGTTCACATCAAGTTGCAATGTTTTTTTTACATTGCTTTGATACCGCATACAAGTGCATGTTTTGTATAAATATGCATGTATATCCCCCTCCCTAGCTTGCCAAGGCACCTCCAATCGGGCTTCATGCGCTTTTCATGCAATAGATGCGCTTTGCGTATGCTGTACTGCTATAGTTTTTCATCATCTGCTACGAAGTAAGACCTTATCAGACTTTCAATAAGGTCATCTTGATCTCCTTAATGTTCTCTGTTTTTTACGTGTTGCTATGCGGTAAATCCCAGTACAGCGATATTCATGTTTGGATTACGGTCGGTGGTAAATCTTCTATTCATGACTCACTATCACCATCCTCATTCATACAGCAATATAAAAACAAAAACATTAAAGATCAGATGCATTTCATTGTTCTCTTCGTTTATCAAAGGAAAATTGTCTAATCAACCATTTCGACTTTCATCAAGGCAAACCACTTTGCTTATGTCCATATTAAGTAATTCATTGAGTGAGCTCTTTCATGGGACATCCCCCCAACCATCTGTTAACGAATGAATCATGCTTCTATGTAGTACCAAAAGCAAGCATTCAACCTTGAGAATCAAGTAATATGTACGATATAAATAACATGAATGCAGAGGTTATGTTAATTATATATAAGAAAGGACAGGAGCATGAAGAATACATATCACTCTTTTGTCAATTTAATGTGATCGAGGCAATCACATTTGACGTGCAACAAATGTTTCATAACCAATGGTTTAGAGCTGCTTTCTGACGTACATATATGTTTGTATTTGTTTATAGAAAGCTTTGAATGGGGCAATTGTTCACTGGATCTTGTTCAGGATCAGATCGTAGCTAACGATCTTAACCACAATTGATAAGCAATTACATCAGGCAGTTATTAACAGTTGAAATTGAAATTGTTTTTGAATCAAACACAGTTATTCGTGAATAACTAATTCTCTGGGAATTGTTATAGTGTGGCCCTTGTACGTGTTTCTATTGGTCCCCAAACCCACATTTTTGGAGTCTCGACTCGTCCATACGTGGCAACGAATCACAGGTGATGGAGCAATATTCAGGATCGCGGATGAGACTATTCTGGGGCACTATCACTTTTTGGTTTAGTTAAGTGTGTTTTTAGCTTGTCGAAACCCTAATTGAAGACCTATTCTTCAATTAAACAATTCAAGAGTTGTACGTGCAATGTCCCATTGATTTGTTCTTCTTTATCATGCCGTTTATCATGCTTCAAGTCTTGGATGGTCCAAGTTGACGTAAAGGGATATACTCGTTTCCTATCATCGTGCCATTCCATTATCGACTTATATATTTGCTATCTTATTCGGCTGAGCCTTGCCAATGCAAACAGAGATGCATTTCCTCTTGTAGCAATACCGGTCCTAAATAGATAACAGACATACTGAAGCCCATGTTGTTTCCTTATCTCGTCTCGGGCTTGTCTGCCTGTAGGGACTTTCTCGTTTCAAATCCTGTCAAGGTTATTCATTTGTGCAATCGCAACGCATATCGTCCGTAGCACAGCTATTATGACCCGATATTGCCTTCCTCAAAGCAACATTCAGCACAACAATATCTTCTTCTCCCATTCGTAATCTATAGTGGGATTGAGGCTATGCACAGCATCGAGGTCGTCTCGATCAAATAATGACGACGATGCTTCAGTCTATTAATACTTGATAACGAATTGCTCACAAACAGAGCAAAATGCTAACCAGAAGCGCTTATTTTTGAGTTATTGCTAAGTTGAATATGTGTTGCTAGAATCTGCAGAGTAAACATGGATATCATGAACTCTAGTCTGTCTAATCCGATATGTTGCAACTGGTCGCCGTAATTTCGCCATGTTGCATCAATAATTCATGCTCTCGGCACAATGCAGATCTTTTTTATCGTATGCACAGTGCAGTGTTGAGTTTTGTAGTTGCTCGTTAGAAGCAGATTTGCTGCTTAAAGCCTGCATACACATATTTTTATTGTTGGCTGTAGCTTGCACATCGTCTTCTGGTTTGTGCATTTAGTGCTTTGTATTGTTGTATTAATGCAATGAGATCTAGGTTCTTTTGTGTTATCTTGATTCTAGAAAGAAAGAAGGGTATAGCAAACAATCACGACAGAGATACAAGTCTGAAACATCATCATCTTTTGATGATGAACTCTGGCATTGTGTTTGTTGTTTTTAATATCATTATCAGCCAGCTAAAGATCTTCGGTTCTCTTGCAACCGCATCTCACTATGATTGCTATCTCTGCTACGATTAAGTAGTGATTTTTGTCAGAGAGACTCATTTGAGGTGAATGTTAGCTGTAACCACCGATTAGTCCGTGTTTTTGATTGGAATTTGCGGCTTTGCGCGAACAGCTGTCAACAAGCACCGACTGCTTGGTCGTTTTCAACTGTGTGAATGCTCGCTACCGATTGCGCAATATGCAAAGCCATCTGCTATCATCTAACACTGCAGTGGCGTCATAAAGCATACAGCTTGCGCAATCGTTTACATCTTTTCAATAAAGACACAGTTGCTGGCTATGTATATTTACGTGGACCAGAAGCGGCGCTTTATGCTTGCCTTAGTTTGCGGCATTGCTTGAGTCTCTTCAGCAAAGGAGCTTTCTTGATTGTTTAACTGTTTGTAGCCTGTGATGTTTATGTGAGTGGAGTTAAACAGTTTGAGAGACGTTCGCGTTTGTGGTCTGGTAGTCTGATTAATTAGCTGCATGATATCGATTAGAAATCGCTCGATAGCCAAACAGGACTTCTTATCGTAGATATATGTTGTTTAGTGTGCTTCACATCTTCACAGAGGACGTTACAATGCTCTAACAAATATATAGCATGTTTAGCGTGTTACCTCTAAATAGATAGTGGGGATATGCAGTTTGCTTTGCATGTAGATAATCATCCGTGACATATTGTCTTAATATTCACTGGTATCCGCAGTTGAAGACGTCATCTTATCAATATGCATTTGATCTCTTGTGCAAAGACTACGTCAAGAAGAAGCATACATTTCTTACTATTAAATAGCCACCATACATTTCTTACTATTAATTAGCCACCATACATTTCTTACTATTAATTAGCCATATACAGCCTCATTTTGTATTGTCTGTATTTCATCTTAATGATCACTGCTTCTACAGTTTTGTAAATAGTTGACAAGTCGTTTCATTAAGAAATATTATGCTAATGATCCATATAGATCCAATTATCATTGTTCGGGTTAAAGGACAAGCTACAATGCACGAACTCAGTTCTATTGACTCGACCCTCGTGCATCGTTGAGATTGAGACAGATGATGAAACTACACCATCTGCCTGCTAATTACGTTATGGAGGAATGTATTGAATTTTCTTATCAATCATTCTGATGCATTGGCACTGTGCACGCTTTCTAGTAGGTTCTTTCATAGCAACGTGCAGATTCAAGGAGCTGCATGTGCCAGCTAAGGTGAAAGGTCGCCCAGCTCTGGGTCATGGCAAAGGCTAGTTACGTAATGAAGAAAGCTGATACAATTGGTGCATGGATATTACCGAGATGTCTACTGTCGTTTATTACATTTAATTGTTGCGTTGCTATGTCTGTCAAGCCAGTTGGTCGGTGTAAAATTAAACCTTGATACCGAGGGCTTGCGTAATTTTCGTTGTGTCAGGGAGGTAGTCACGAGTTCAGTTTGAGGCTCGATGCTTCTGTACAGCTATGAATGCTGAGGTATCATGCCAGGAAATGTGTATTAATGTACCAATGATGGTATCCTGTGTATTCATCTCATGCATGTGGCATTTCATCAGTGCAGACTTATTGCTGCCCCGCATTGCTTAACATTGCATTGCATTTATGCACCAGAGTGACATTCAAAGATGCGCGTAATTATGTTTACACATGCATCAGCATGTTATAACTAACATGACTTGTTGTTGAGTTCATGCCGGTGGCCATTACACAACAAGTGACCACAGTCAACGATTATTGTTCGTCGGTTTATCTGATCTGTGTGGGAAAGTGGATTCCTACCTCGTAATCATAAGAAATAGATCATTGGAGTCTTTTGCATCTCGCACTGATATGTCTTGTCGTGCGTGCGAGGATAAATGGAACGTGCTTTGTCTATCTTATGTGCTTATAGTCACTTATTGTTCGCAGTTGTGTAGAGAATTCACCGCGAGCAGTATTGCAAATGCCGTTAGATTAACTTCAGTTCAGCAAGACTTCCTACTGCATTACAGTAGATCTGCTTAGGATGATTCACCTCAGATCCCTGCTATCCAATTTGTTTAATGTGCTTCGTTTGTGAGGATGGCGTTTTTCTATGATGTCAAGCTGCAATACAGCTGTCCTCCAGGCTTCATTTATCACACCCTCCCACCTTTATTTGCTGTTGTGATCCCGAGCCTTTCGAACTTTGTAGTTTTATTGCGGGGGAAGACACGGAGGAGAGATTCCTCTTTTTTCAGCCCTGATGTCGGACAGTGCCACAACGCCGTTACATGCACACATACCATTTCGCATTTTTAGACCTGCTCGGTTGCATGCTTTACGCTTGAATGCCCGATTGAGCGATTGATTGTCATTGAGAGGCTTTCAAATATGAGGAGATACCTGTCATATAGACCCAGTTGTGGCCGACATTTTTGAGAATTATGGTTGAACTTGAAATTGCTTGAGGTTTCTTACAGTCGAGTGACAATTAACTTCATTTCCCGCTTGCTTGTCAGATACCTAATAGGCATAGAAAACGACTTCATCTATACATCCGAGTCTATATATATATGTATTTGTATGTATTTATTTGTATGTGTTTGTGTGTGTGTGCACGCGTGCTTATCGGCTTGTTGCAATGTTCTATTCTTGCTATCGCCATAGCGGCTCAACGGCGACCCGTGTACTTGAATCACACAGAGTGCGCCTCAGTTGTGCAGCAGATGAATGCCTGGATCAGATGGCTGTAGGGTAAATAAGTACCAGAGCGTTTTTGTGCCAAGTTAAGTCCAAAATTCAAATGACAAACGGTGGCCCTTTTGAAGGAACAACTTAGTGTCTCATCTTTCTGCATGCCTGATGAGAATGAAGTTGTTGCTTTGTTCCAGGTTTTCACTTGTTGTTTGATATTATTAGCACGATAATCCAGTGGTATTCAGATATGAATGCGCTACTGATCTTTTGATATCGTTTTCCTTCTTTGGTTTGCTCTGTGACAACTTCCATTGTATTTGCTTTTGACTACCTGTTATCTTGTTTCTTTTAACGCTGCCCGGTTTATCTACCTTTGGTTTCGCAATCCATTCGTATTTGATCATCATCATCATAATTTTCTTCGTCAGATGCTCTTCTTGTGACGTGGCTTAAGCAGACAACTGCTTGGTACAAAATGACAAATATGTCCCTTACACAGTTGTGGAATACGGAAGCACAAATGTGCCCAGACTTGAAGCGACTGATTCATTATTACTGATATCTGCGTATATCTTGTTTGTTATTTATAGCGGCGTTGGCTGTGTAAGAATTGGGGGATCAAATGTTCGGTTTCGATGAGGAAATCTCATAAATACTGAGCAAATTTATCTCGGACACGCCATGATCTTTTTGCCTTGCTCTGCAAAGAATTTGTGTAGTGATTCCGTATATCGCATAGATGGTGTGTTATAAATGGTGTTGATTGGTTGGTTTACCAGCCCTGGTTTAATCTAATTCTCTCACTTGATTCCAGGCTTCTTGATGGCGAGCGCCAAACCAATTTACCGACTCGACGATTCGACATTGACAACCACAACAACAGAAACAAGTGTACTTGAGAGCGAGAGTGTTGCATGGTGGGTAGACGACGAACGAAACGAAAGAACGATGGATTAATGAGAATGAACATTTCACGCAATCACAAGTTTACGAAAGAAATTGAGAAGAGAAAGAAACAGAAAGAAGGAGAGTGTGTGTGAGAGAGAGAACATGTTGCTTTGACTTTGCTTTCCTGTTGAATTTTTCATTGTTTGTATATGTTTAGTACACACAAAACTGAGGTGAAGTTCCTTTTAGCTATTGGACATTCATTTATTTGCCGCTAGGTGAACAAAGTTAAATAGAAATAGTGCTATATTGATTATAGATGACCTTTCTGTAAGCAAGGTTGAATGGGTGTGTCCATGCTTTAGGTACACGTATTTTCAACTTTTTTGTGCTGTGCACTGCCGCCCACCTTTTCGCCAAGAATCTGCGAGGGTGTCTTCAATGCTATCTGGGCAATCCCCACGTAACTGGATTTTGTCCTTAGCTTCGAAGGCTTCATGATTTGATATGGGCAGCACTAAGCTACATTCGCTACGAATGCAAATCTGATCAAATAATAACCTTAAAACCAACCAGCTTACCATGGCTAATTGTGACGTCATTAGAAAACGGCCCGTTTCTGTTGTGGTATTGAAAGATTTTGCCCGATTTCTTTTGTCATTATTTGCCCAAAGTTTGTACATTTTGATAGAATTGCGAGCATTGTTTTATAAGATTACTGTTCGTATGTACGAATGATCTAGAATTCTAATCAATTATTGGCAAACAGAACTTCTATGAAAAGAAATAGAATTGAATAAGGTTTTGTTAAATTGCATACTTATCTAACCCCGTAGCATCAGTTGATTTTTTCACCTGGCTCTTTCATACGCCCAACTCTGATCATGTCAAATCATGGCCCAAAATTCTTCTTGGCTAATTAATTTCGTGTATTTTTTTATAAAGCTAAGCTTGTTTGCTCTAGTCCTTTCAAAATTAATTTAGTGTATTAATTAAATGTTTGAAGTGAAGTGAGATGTAGGTTGAATGTTGAATACGACTGTAACTTTGTAACTGTACCTTTGTTTTGTTTGTCTGACAAGAAGACGCTGTAATTATATTGGATATAAAAGAATGTGTGTCTCTTATTGAAATTCTCTCTGTTGTGTAGTAAGATTCTTAATTTATGTAGTAGAAATAATCTATTTTTGTCATTTGTGTATGAGCTGGTGGAGACAAAAAGGGCTGAAAGGGAGAAAACAGTGTACGAGGGTTTTAAAAAGTAAACTGGAATAGTTGTGCAGTGTGAATGTTTATAAAACTTCAATCGTTGTCGCAAAGAAAACCTTTTATACGAAAACTAACGACCTATTTGCAATGAGCATAAAGGGCTGATGCTGTTATCAAAATGACTGGAAATTGTTCACAATGGCAATTTGAACGAATGACTTTGAAATTGTGTGAAGCTCCTTGGAAGCAGTAGTGTGTACATTACACAGCAGAGGCTTTCCGTGGAAGGTTACGGGACGTTTTGTTTCTGTTCTCGATGGAAAATTCCCTAAAACAGCTAAACCCATCGGATTACTAATAAAAACTCGGTAATCAGCTTTCGGCTTCAGATTTAGAATGAAACCTTCAACTTCTGCGCCAACCCATTGGCTGATTTTTCGTCAAATTGGTCTAAATCGAGTTTCAGCCTGCATTGATCAATTATTCATACAGGATTTGTGATTAAATTATGTAGAAATCTTTCCACTTTCATTTGTCAGTGGTATAGAATAAATGCATTGACAGTTTCATAAAGATTTGCATTCGGATATGGATTCCAGCGAGAACAGAAGCAATTTAATCCATTTGTTCATGATGCTAAGTCCCATTGATTCGTCTTACGTTGAATGCAGCACATGTCTCCATTCATCCGATTTTACTGTGCCTCCAAAGCTTCATTCGCCGTATAAAAATAACAATACATAGCTGCTTTGACGTGTGCCTTTCATTTGTGCCTTTCATTTGTGCTTCATTCATAGAAGATCGGAACAATGACAGCATATATACGCCATAAATCAAAATAGACTTGCTCTTGCTCTCTGTCTCTCCCTCCTTTTTATCGAGCCCTGATAAAGACTGCAAATGGTTCAACTTGCTGCAGGCAGAATGCATATGTAACGTATCTGGGTGAAAACAAGTGTTGCAATGTGCAACTGTGCTTCAGATCAGGTACTTTGCACTTTGCTCCTTGCTCCCTTGTGTCTTTGCTGTTGAATGAAAGGAATCCTCATTTTCTCGTTTGCCAGGGAATCCTTTTTCCCGTGATACACATGTCAGGACTGCCCAAGCATATTTCGCCACGACGACGGACGACTGTTGTTGTTGAGTTCTTCTTGGTGTGAAACACGTGTACACGTTAATCGTCTTGAACAACAGAGTGTATATTGTCCACTACCTAACTCCACGCACTCGTCTTGCACTCGAAGCACATCTCGACTGTGTGTGGTGGCTTGTTGATGATTTTTCAAACAATAGCGAAACAAACAAAACACCACGTGCCCACTTTGTTCATCACATCCACTTTTCAGCTCTTTTTGGATCTTATCGATATCAATATCACCACCATGCCACATGCCAGTGCCAGTCGGCACGTTTCTCTTTGAGTCGAGCAGAATTTTTCACGTTTTGCAGCACGCAGGAAAAAGATAACTGGCTTGGCAATTGAGAAATGTAGGTGCAAGTTAGAATGATAAATTATGAATATAAGATATAGGCGAAATATTCAAACACGTCCTTCGAATTAAAAGCTCAGATAAAGCAGGGGGTTGTTGTAATTTAAAATGTTTCAGGGTGGGCAATGGCACAACATCCCTTTCTTTAAACCCATTGTTTTGCCATTAAAACAATAGCCCTATTGTCCTTGTTAATCGAGAATACAATGGATTCCCCCAGAGGTTCTTTGCAAAAATGCCTTGCAAAGTGGGTCTTGTCCCTTCTTTGCATAATCGTAGCAGAGTAGCAGACAGTTTGTCGAGTCAAGTCTGGCGTGGTGAAGTCTCATGAAATGTGAGATTTCTCCAACGTTGTTTGTCATGCGTGAGAAATATGCGTAGATGCTGTTTTTTGACGTTCATCTCGGCTTTTCTTTCGTCTCAACATGAGAACACAGTCAACACTGAATGAAATACAATAGAAAATTACACTTCTTCTTTCGACTGTTTGGTTTCTGTTCTGTTGTCGCAAGTCGACTTAACCATCTTTACATCACACCACAACACATACATGACGTGGCGTTGTGAGGGCCTTGTTGTGCCAAGAACCTCTGTTTACCCACGAAGCCACCCTTTTTGACATTATCGTATCGGAATGTCTTTTCCGCCCACGTTTGGAAACCACGACTCAAATGCGATGTAAAGGAATCTCCTAGAGTTTGATGTTACTACCGTAAAGAGCGCGTAATAAATTCCATGATAGCATTCAAACAAGAGAAATCATGTTCCTGTGGCTTTGGTCATGGGAACAATTACATCATTATGTTGACGCCTATCCACCTCGAATACCTTACGTCATTGTTGTAATTCCTTTCCATTGTTGTCACCACACAAACGTTTAATAAAATTCAAATAACAGAAGTTAATGAGTTGAAATTGTTATATGTTGTCCTGGGGAAACTTTCGTTCAACGATAAATTTGCATTGTGTGGCTGTTTACGCCACCAGCTATTCCCTCGCGTCGAAGTTTCACATGTCGTTTTTGTCTGTCTGGGAATAACAAGCAGAAATTGGTAAAAAAACACAGCAAAATAATTCCAGTTTTTCAAAGTCATGAGATAGAAAATCATTTGCGGCCTTCACGTTAATCCCTTTCTATCTTATTATCTTTCCAAAAACAGAGTATTACGTATTTGTGTGTTCTATCATTTCATGGACCAATTCCGCGGTTGCACACTACAATATTTCTCAACCTGGTACGATACATACTCAAACATATTTTATTTTTAATTGCCAATCATATCAGTTGATTTTTATGCGAAGCTGGATTAGACTTTATGGACGTGCAGACTTTAACGATAGAAATGTCATGCACCTCAAAAACGTATTTACGTTATGTTATTTTCAAGCTATTTCATGTCGCTTGTAAATAACACTTGCCAGGTCATGATGACTACTAAACTGGGCATGGTTTTGCAAGTTAGATTAACTAGCTATATAATTTTGTCCCACTGAATAAGGGTATTGGATAAATAAGGTGTTATCCTATCGAAGCGTTATACCTTTCACCTGCTCTTTCGAAATTAATAAACATCAGAAATTGGCGTTTTTCAGTTTATATATGATCTATTTTGGTCGATGCCATATTTGGCAGACGGGCTTCAGGCCATGAAATTCTCCAATCACCTGCGGACAGTTCAACAACGTGCCTCGTGATTGGTCACCATGGGTCGTCCCCCAAGTGGCGATGTCGCGGAGACAATATGAATCATTGGTATTGTTTTTATTGGTTTTCCACTGAATGGGTTTCCCATGATTGGCTTGTTCGAATGTGCGAGAGAAATGAAAAACACCATGACTTATTCACATCATTTGCAACATAGTTCTCGCTTCGTGCGTTTGCGATCAAAAGCTTATTGCTGCAAATAGTTATTCTTCTTGCCGTGTTTGTGGCAGTTTTCAGTAATAACTATCAAACTGGCTCCTGTAAGCATGAACTCGGCGTTGCCTTCTGGAACAATATTTCAAGAATTGGAAAGTATTCATGATACTGGCTTTTTCTCTCCTTCCTCTTCAGTCGAGGAAGATTGGCAACAGGTTAGTACTCAACTTCAGACACAACAACTTCTCCGCATTTTTATTTCATAATTATTTCCACATAAAAATACTCACTACTGCACCGATAAGTATTGATAAAAAACCCCTGAGTCTTGGATGCTTATGCCTCTTACCTCGAATTTATTTCGAAATTTACAAGTTTGAGGCAATTTATTTTCACCGAAACAGCAAGTGATTGTGCAGAGCATTACTTGATGTTTATAAGTTTGACTTCTGGTTCGTTGCGATGTCTCAAATTGTAATTAACATTCAGGCTATTTATAATTCATTTCCTTATTTTATTGCTCTCGATAAAACTGGTTTTAATGCCTGGGTTTCCTGCACAACAAGTGTTTAATTACTTGAAATTTAACAAGACTTGTTTATATACTGATGTATTACAAAATACCTGTCCAGAAACACACAAGCTAATCTTGTGTATCTTTTTTGTTTTTTAGACGAGAATTGAAATGAGTCGATATTTATGCAATGAACCAATAACTGTGAACTGTAAAGACATTGATAGTGTTGTACCTTGGAATGAATTTTTCATCGCAGAAGAGTTGGATAGTCCAATTTTGGGAATCACCCGTCATCTCAGTTCCCAGTCAAACACACAAACAACTCAGATAACCATAGTACTGCCAGAAACACCGACTGAGCCTAAGTTCTCAGACTCGCCGGAGTTTCCAGTATTAAAATCACCGACGAGGATAACTATTTTAAACCAACAAACTCAACCGTTTACTACGAACGAAGCTGTAGCTCACCAACTCGATGTGTCTCAGCAAGCACTGTTAACGCCCCCTAGTTCGCCGGAGTCTGTGTCCAGCGGAGGAAGTGGAATTGGCAACCGGACTGTCGTCAAGTCCAAGAGATCTTCAAGAAACAGTTTGGACTATCGAAAAAACAATAATTTAGATGCAAAAAAACGTGTTCACAAATGCTACTTTTCTGGATGCAAGAAAGTATATACGAAAAGCTCTCATCTGAAGGCTCACCAACGAACTCATACAGGCGAGAAGCCTTATAAATGCAGTTGGGAAGGCTGCTCTTGGAGGTTTGCAAGATCAGATGAATTAACAAGACATTACAGAAAGCACACTGGTGCTAAGCCTTTTAAATGTCTACAATGTGATAGATGCTTTTCGCGATCAGACCATTTAGCACTGCATATGAAACGACACCAATAATACATGATTGTACAAATGATGAATCTCTTAATGTTCTCAATAATTGCACGCAAAATCTCGTATATATACCAGACGACCACGTCTCACGCAAACAGCACATTTTACATGAATTTATGCCGACTGAATTGTCGACAAAAATGAAAGAAATTACACGTGGATTTATCAAGCAAGGATTGGCAAAAGAAGTTACCAGCACCACTTGAAATGATTTCAGTTTGTCTCAGAGAGGATTTGTTTGGATCAGAAGTTGGTTGGGTTGTAATAAATGCTCAGCATTCCTCATGGGATTCAGAATAGCACATATCAGTCACATCATCATCACTTGTTATTACAATGAATCACGAATCGTTGCTATTAACTTCAATGATGACTAAGGCTACTCGATATAAATTATTCAGGTAATTCTCGTGGTAAACCTCACTGATCGGCAGATGGTCTAGGCCTGTGCTATGAGTGATGGAATGGAAATGGACACCAAGTGTCTTTCCTTGTGTATCCTCTCATATCCGTTCATTGCTAATAATTACCGTGAACAGCATGCATGGCTTAATCTGCAAATTAGAATTATAGGTGTATATCCAATTTTATCCAAAGCCTAGTGGTTTATATCTGAATGAGTTGTAGAGCTATGAAACAGCAGTTGATTACTTTACCGGAAATCTGCTCTGTGGAATGGCAATATTTTTGACATAGATCACATAACTGTGCGTACTTGCATGACTGAGATTTGCAATTTCTAAAGTTGGACATTTCGAACCCGAGTGTAGAGATAGGAGTATGAAGTAATTAATGGGCAATGGTTTGTTGGCTAAAATTGGTAAATTCTTTTGTCAACTCACTGGAAATCAATAAAGGCCGAGGGTGCGTACGTTTTCAATTAGCCAGAAATATATAGAAATTATTTTTAAATTTAATTGACAAGAATATCTAGTTTTTTAGAGGTTTACTAGGCTAAAACATATTGAAACACCCATATATATCGAAACGAATTGTAAACGTGTAATGTTATGTATTTAGGTACTTGTTGTGCATACAAGTAACAATAAATTGTACAGGGAAGTTATGTTTGCAAGTAAATACCATGTTATCCATAAATAGATTACATGAATGATAATGAAATTGCGCATTGAGTTTTTGGTCTATCTTCAGTGAAATGGAAAATGGAATTCTAAGCCTAAGTTTTATTTGAGGCTTTCTCAATGGAGAATTCTTTTGTTGACCTGCATTCTATCGGCATTTTCCAATTCATATGCAGCCTATCAAGTTGATTTGTAGAAACGTGGGAATCGATGACTAATAAGATGCACTGGGATCTCTGTTTTGCATTGCTATTTGTATTACTACACCGCTCCTGGGAAAATGACTACAGACCTTCTTATCAATTTTCATGAATGTGAAAAAACAATGCGAGAATTTTGTTTTGACAATATACCATTGTCCATGTTATGATTACAGAATCTGAATACAGCCATTTCATTGGATCTGGTCAGGCTGTTTGTGAAATTCGCTGTGCTCTTTCATCAATTTGAGCCAGCTTCTCATTGCCCAGAGATTTTCATTGTCACAACATAGATTGTTTGCATTCTATATTGGCTTTAACCAATGTAATAATAAAACTAGGATTGATGATTCCCTAAGGTTGTTCATTGCCAGAAAGAATGTATTTGTCTCTGCAAGATATGAGATGCTGCTTTCTTTCAAAGCAGCACCTCTGGGACACCTTTCTATCTCTCTTTTTCTATTTCTCCGACAAACAAACAAGCCATCATCTTTCTGCTTCTTGTGCTGTTATCATAATCTATTTTGCGTGCTTTTGTTTGTTCCAACCAAAACCCACCCCAAAAGACAACTGGATCATCAACGTTTTTCATAATACCATCGTGTGAAACAATTCGGGACGGACACTGGCCCTTATTTCAAAAGCAATGCATTGTTCAGTATTGCTTTGCTATCCAGTTTCACGGCAACACCGCGTTCGTAGCTCTTGGAAACATTTCTTAGCAAACACAATCGTATCTAATGGGGAAACCCAACAAAAATGCGTGCAATGGCTCTACCTTGGCAGGTCTTTAGAAAATGCACGTTAAGTACATTATACCAAATAAAAAGAGAGGGAAAAGAATTTGTTCTCTTTTGTTTACGATGCTAAAACAGTTTTCGACAATGCGGCTTTTCATTGCGAGACGGCTGGACCATTATTCATGGTCTTCAAATTGAGTTGATTGTTGTGAGTTGGGCTTTTAGTGGATAAAGGTATGAATTAAACCAGCCTGCCTTTGTACAGTCATTCATACATTATTCATGCATGGCAATTGAATATATACGTTTCTTCATTGTTTATGTTTCTTGTTTTACGTTTTGCAGGTGCCATTGCCCGTGTTGTCTTCCTTCGCTTTGTTTTCATCTCCAGCCTTGTGTGCTGCACTGTTTTTGTGATTGGCAGTTCTTGAAAATGAAAATCGTTTTGTGCAGAAAATGTGCATAAACACTCTTCTATTTCTATGCAGACTTTTCAGGAGAGTTGTAAACTGTTTAAATCGTCCAGATACTCTTCATAGCTTGCTCACAACTGCTTTTTATACAATGTTGCATTAATTGCGAAGTTTTTGCTATTTCGCGTGCAAAACTTTTTGATTTTGCTGGCGTGTCGAATTTTGGAGAAAGGAAGACTTTGTTTTTGAAAATTTAATTAACATCAATACTACTGTCGAACATTGGACAATAAACATGTTTTCTTTGGCACAGATTACATTTTCAATGCAACAAACGTGACTTGATTAAGCTCGTAGTGGTCTTTTGCGTAAACATCATCAATCCGTAAAACAATTATATATAGGTAAAGACAAGTGATTACATTGAGTCAACGTATGGTGAATAGGTACAAAAATAGCCATAATTCGCCAGTGTGCTAATATGTATTAATCCTATCAATTGTTTGTGGTCACCGTGATCAATGAAATCAATAATTCTCTTGTCAGACATCAATTCGAGGCCTGATTGAATAAGAGGCCACGAGTTTCTAGGCAACTAGCCAACATCTTGTATCCAAGTTGGCCAATGTGTTGTTGCTAAACAAATCGAGAAGGAAAGTTTTATGGAAGTATTTCATTTGGATAGTTGTTAAAGTTAAGCTTGAGATCGACAACCAATATGCTGAGCAATCACGGAAAGTTCACAGATAGAAATCCAGATACTGTAGCGGTAAGGTTATTTATGTTTGCTTGCTGAGGTAGCATGTTTTCATAGCCATACGAGCTCTAATCTTATTAGGCCTTCCCTGTCGAAATATTGGTCTACACGTTACGCCTAAGATATTAACAATGATTCACCATATTAATTTTCCAGTGAGACTAAAATTTTTCCTCTATTAGGCTGGTAAATTTTTCACACAAGGTGACAAAGCGAAAGACTGTTTAAATATTCAAATAGAGGTAACGATAAATCTATCATCGTCTTTTTATTCGAATTTCAAGCCACGTGGCCTGTCCAAATTTTGCTGGGCAGATATTTTCACTTGTTTATTGACGATACTCGTTCCACTTGCAGGAGAACGTGTCAGACCCTGTGCATAAATTTAGATGCACAACTAAGCCTGAGCCTGCACAGAGAAGAATCTTCTATGGCCGTTACAGTGATCCAGACATTGCAAGTTTATTGAGTCATGGTGTTAACACGAAACCTTCGTATATGGTATGTTATCACCTTTGGTCTAGCTCTTTGTCTATCATCTATTTTGATTCTACACATGGCTATATTGTCCATATTGTTACATGGGCACATTCTTGACTATATTGCTACTATTGTTCTAGGCTAAAGATCTTGTTAACCCCAGACCAAAGAGTTTCTTTGTACAAAGACTGAAGGACAAGAAAGAAGACATATACCTGAGCAAGCAGAAGGCACCAATAGGTAAAAGAGGATTCTAGTTTAGCAACACTCTGTTGTTATTTTAAGAGCTATTTCAATTCATTTCAACATTGATGATATTTTATTGCATTTTAGGAAAGTCGCATGATCAAAGATTTGGCTTGCCAAATGGAGTTGAGCCTTATGATGTTCGGTATGGGCTTAAGATCGTAAAAGATTGCACAGCAGGAGAACTTGTGAGCCCACCAAAATCTTACAAGCAAGTTGATCAGGAAGGAAAAGTTGGTCTTGATCTGTACAAGAAAAGCCACAGTGCTTATGAAACTGGTAAGAATATTTTTATTGTGATTAAAGAACTGACTTTATTTGTATAACTAGAGTTTTTTCATCTCCATACTGCTATTATCAAGCAATGTTATTTCTATTTAAGGTGAAATGTATGATAGAGGATACAACTGGTCCAGAGTTCCCAAAACAAGCATGTTTGGTGTGGAAACTCCACATGATAATAGAGGCACAAATGTTCAAAAGACGCTAAAATGGCTGCATGAAACAGAAAAGTAATTTTTTGTCCACATTGTTTGCAAAATCCCTCTTTTTACAGCTGCTTATTTTTAGTCGTTACTTTTCTTTTTTAAAGTTCTGCACTTTCCTTCTTATGAGATTTGACTTGTTGTTTTCGCAAAGGTCGAAGTCAGCATTAGTTGTATCAAAAAGAGTGGACGATTTTCGAGAGCGGACTCAACCTCGGGTCGAAAAAGTGCACGACGCCATAAAAGACACGTTGCACGCTCGCATCGGTCCGGATCATACTTTTGGCGTGCTGTTCCGACCGGACGAATACGGAGCCGGAGACTTGATCCACAACAGAACGCCAGGAAATTATCTCAGAGGAAAGGAGAGGGAAAGAGGAGTGGTGGCCGCCATCCGACAACATTTAAAAAAAGCGAATTATCATAATTTCCACGATTTGAATGCAGCTTTCAAATTTTATGACAAGGTTGGTAGAATATTAATCCAGTTACTCAGTATTAGCGATATTGTTTGAGAACACACGCGGATAAGGAAAATATACATGATGCTTATTCAGCTTATGGGACAATGTGTTAATAGGTAAACCGGGCTATTTTATAGTGGATGCACGAGAACCTGGTTAAAGCTGAGTAATTGCTGCGTATTGAAATGCCGGACTGGCTGGCAGTTCAACTCAATTTCAATCTGGTTTTGCTATAAGTGCCCTGTTATCTGCTGATTGCTTTATCAATCAACGTACAAATCCGGTTTTGTTGTTGTCTACTATCGTACTTAATATTTTTTCTTTTGCTTATAAAGGATGGATCGGGGAAGATCGATATTGTCGAGTTGAGAGAGATCTGTTTGCAATTCAACCTTCCCATAGAAAAAGAGCTTTTTGAGGCTTTATTCGAGTATTGCGACGCAGACAAAGACGGCCAAATAGATTACAGTGAGTTCTCTAATTTCCTCAACTGGAAAGATAAACTTCCCGTCGGAATTGATAGCATTCTGCGGAGGAAGGCAGAGGAGAAGACTTCAGTTGCTGCGGAGGAGAAGAGCGGTGAAGAAGATACCGAAGAACAGAAGGTGGGAGAAACTGAACAAGAAAAGCCGATGCGGTTACGTAAGCAAGTTGATGATGCAGCAGTGGAGTATACTCCATCGTCTAAAATGATCAATGCAGTAATTGGTGGTGTTACTACTCAAGGTGAACAATTCAAACATGTGTCCTCTTTCTTTTAACAATTACCATTATATTCTCTATACACGTAGTGTCTATGCAGGACAGTTTTCAGGTTGACATGAAATACAATTATGTATATACGGTTGCTTTCTTTAGATTGGAAGACTCACGGTATACCGACAGTAAGAAGCGATCTTCCGGCACCTCGAATAAGAAGAATTGGCGATCCAACGGTTAGTAACAAGCTACTCAAACTTCTTCAAAATGGTTGATCATAAACTAATAGGACAAGTCAGAAAGAAGTCCTATTTTGCTTAATATTTAAATTTTTCTGCTCTCTCTATATCTCTTTGGTCTTCATAGAATTTCATTGTTTCATTGTTTTCGTTATGCATTAGTTATAATATAATATTAATTTGTGTTTTGTAGAATTATGGCGATGAATCGGACGCTTATGGATTGACGAATCTGTCAATTTATTCCAATCATGGTATTTACGAGAGGGATTTCTTCCAACCTCGTGATCAAAACGAGATTCGTAGGATCTTTGACAGTGTTGGTTATGGTATGACGAATGAAACATTCCAACAGCTATGGAGTTGCGCAAGAGAGAAAAGCAACAGCGGAGAGGTAAATAACAGAATCAGGGCACAGTGCAATCACTGATTTAACCTTGTTGAAATATTTTCGATATTTTTTAATTTTCTTTCTTTTTCAGGTGTCAGTTGAGACTTTCAGACAAATCCTAGACGAAGCAATGCAACCTTCTGATGTGAGTCTGTTTTTCCGGGAGCCAATTCTGTTTATTAATTAATTTTCCATAAGTTGTATTAATTCCAAAGCAAAACATTTTCAGACGCGTTTGATTTACCAATTTATAGTCAAAACATTACCTGCTTTTCCATTCACAAATCATCATTTTTTATTCATACTTTCAATGCTTTTGGCTCTTAAAGGACGTCGATAAAACAAACAATGACCAGAAGCCATCTTGTACCAACAATAAAAGACCAGATGTTTACAAAACCATTGATGCACTTTACAAACGAAAAGAGCAGGATGTCACAGTTAAACCAGAATCGGTAAGAACAATCAGCCATTCGATTATATCAATTCTTCTTTCAATACGTTAATCCTGATGTTTTTATTTTTTCCACGTTATTTTTTAGGTCATTGTTAACTGAGGACGAAGAGAGATTTTTCGAACGATTTATGTAACTTAAAATATATTTGCTAATTTTTTTGTTTATACCTACATGAAAGCCATGTATGCTAAAAATATGATTTATTTAGAATTGTATGAAATTTTATATTATCTCAGAAGAGGGTATTTCTCTTGTTCTTCATCTAGGGTCCTTTGTCATAGGGTCCTTTGTTATGTTGTATTACGTCATGCAAATGATTTTGGAGTCTGTGTTCCAGTTCCGCCAGCCTTTGCGGGCTGCATGTTGTTGTGTCGGCGGAGCGGCAGGCCGGAGCATGGTCGGGTTTCTGCAATTTAGGCTCATGGTGATAGCAAAGCGGAAAAATTGAAATTTCAACCTTAAAAACATGTCCACAAATAATGAAGAACCATCGAAGAAGCCCCTGGGTATAGAAAGTGCTACAAACCACGCGCCAGAAGTACCAGAAAAAGTCAAATATAAGGTTGTGCAAGAAGATGGCTCAACGGTAAGCTGTGTTTTAGGCCCTGATTTTGTAGTGTTTGCTGGATTTGATTGATATGCGTGCAATTTGATTTCTTTTTTGCTTTTACAGATTGTTTACCTGCCAATTCAGTCATTTCCATCACAGTCAATGCGCAATATTCAACGTCAAATCATATCTGACATAGAGGAACATAGCGCAGAATCCTATGAAATATTGAAGCAAGCAATTTTGGAGCGTATTAAAATTGAGGTAGGTATCAGTTCTCTAAGTTACTTGCAGAATATAAGGCAGTTCTTAAGATAACCACCCACCTTTTCAGACATTATCTTCACTTTCACCTACCAGTTACTGTTTGTGTGGTCTTTTAGATCTGCCAAATTTTATGCTGGCTCAAAATGTGCAGCTATTGCAATACTACTTTGCACTCTTATAATATGAATTGCTAATGAGCTGAAGTCTTGTTTTAGCCCACAATTCCCGATCAACCAGAAGTATGGAAGCAACTGGCTCCTGTTACAGATTTTACAAAGGTGGGTGAGCTATTCATCATACCAATGTTTAAAGCTCTTCCGAAAATGGTAAACTGAATTTACAAATCATTTTTTCATTGTCAAGGGTGGCATAATTCAGAAGAATGCTCGAAGAATTGATGCCGAAATTCTGGAGAAGTTGACAAGAAAAGACACGTATGAATGCCAGGTTCCCAGGGTGCAAAAACCAGTGAAGTCATTTCGTTACGAAGTCATCAACCCTGTGGCTAAACAAACAGTGACTGATCCTTTTAAATTAGGTTCAATTCCAGACTTTGACACCCTTATACATTTACTACGAGTAATGCAAGCACATGAAAGAATGAGTAAACATCCTTGTTACATGAAAACGTCTCTTGGGCTGTTTGACATAAAAGGAATTGAAACAATGATCAATTTTCACCACACAGCTGCTATTCAAAGAACAGTGGAGGAAGAACTATCCTGGTTCTCATCTCCTTATGAAAAACCATGCTCAATGATTAAATATCCACCCACACAGAATGTGAGAAAATTTCAGGATATCCTATACAATAGTAGTATTGGGAGTGTCCTTCCTGATTGTGAAATGATGGTAGAAGATTTGGCGTATATCTGCTGTGGTCGCTCACTCTTAGTCAAGCACATTGAATGGGTTTTGACAAAGCTCAATTCAATGCAAACTGAAACATATTGTATTCTTGTGGACAACAATCATGATAATGATGATGATGAAGAAAGAAGAAAATTAACAGTGAAATCATCAATTGCAGATAGACGTACAAAACCAAAGTCATTAGTTTTCATATTCACAGTCAATGATGCAAGCATTGTGAGTGAAACTAAAGGCTGTCATTATGTTTTGTGCTATGTCCATCGCGATGAGAAGAAGATTGTATATGCTGATTCTCAGGGACTGACTCCGCACAACACGTTTCTAAACGCAGTGAGAGAATATTACACCCTGATTTTCGAACAAGACATTATTGGATTCTCCTTGAGCTACTGTCACGATTACAGACTGAACGAAAGGGAGGTTCACGTGTGTGAACGAGGCCTCTCTTGTGCGCTCTTCTACCCTCTACATGAAAATATGTTCTTGTCTGGCCTAGTGGTTGCTATCGTTGCTGCAATAGCTTGTTTAGCGAAGGAGTTCTTCCAGGTGTTGACAGTGAATAATAAAGATGATTCTGTTGCGTCTGATATCTACTTGAGAGATGCGGAGAAGTATAGTACGTATCTTCGCCACGTAGTCATCTGCTGGTTGGTGGAGAAGGCAATCAATGTGAATTACCTCGTGCCTGTCTCGTTTTCAAACGGAGATGCTGCTGAGAGAGAGGCTGAGGTGTCGTTGGATGCAATAATGCTTGATCATGGCGAATATACGGACAGCATTGCAAGTGTGAGTGTTAATGATAATGTAATTGAAGAGTTAAGGATGGAGGTGTCCGTCGAGGAATTAGAGCATGCATCGCAATCGGAAGCGGTGGATGATTCAAAAAGTGACAATCAGAATCGCAGCGAGACTAAAGATGAGTCTGGTGTAGGCACGTCGATGAAAACTAATCAACAAGTTGGTGATTTCAATGATTTAGATGTTAATATGGAATCAAGCGAATCACAATCTCTGTCAATGGACCAATCAACTGATACAATCATCGAATCAAGTGAATCAGTGGCCCAATCAAGTGCATCTCAATCAGCCATATCAGAAAAAACTTCGGAGAAATCATTCATTGTCAGTCATTCTCAAATCCATGATTTTCAAGAAGCAGCAGATGAAGTAGTAGCTAAGAAGCCAAAATCAAAAAGAGGCGAGCATAAGAGGCCAACACGACAGTGCCCTTATTGTGATTATACTTCACGCCGTTCCTATAATGTTAAGAGACACGTTGACAGGTCGCACAAAGATCAGAAAGTGAAGGATGCTTTGAAGTCATGTGAGACTGGCAAGTGTATTTGCATGGAGTGTGGACATCGCTGTCAACGAGTCAAAGACATGAGACAACATCTTGCTAATAAGCATCAAATGATTTTTCACGGAGAAGTCTTGGAATTTCATGATGAAAAAGGTTTGGCAATCCTTTGTTATATATCTTTAGATACATTTATAGTCTGTGCGACGAGTGCTCTTGCACGAAACTCAAGAGTTACGGAGAACCAGTCGTTTCTTTTTCTGTTCTTCTACTATTAACGCTCTGTACTTTGTACATCGATCATTTTATGCCGGTGTAGACAACACTTCTTATTTGTGATATATTTAGATAGATATATGATATATATAAACTTGAACATAGCACTCCGTAGCTACTTCTACTAAATTTGAAAATATTTATGTGACCAATTTGAAAAGAAAGCCCTTGCCATGGTTCATTATTTCGTTTACCAAATTTTCATAAATGGGTTATTTTGTTTCAGATTTCAATGAGTGGAAATCTCGTATCGAAGAGAATGATCTTTGCTTTTTCCTCAAAGCTGGCAACAAATCAGTTAGAGAAGGAGAAATTGTGTATTATCTATATTGTAACCACTCCGGATTCTATCGTCCACGTTTGACAGATGGCTCAAGACCAACCAGAAAGTTTGGTAAGATTAACCATTGTTGAGTTGATCTCTCTTGACATTTCGCAAGAAATTCTGCGACAATGTTTGTATCTATCGTTCAAGTAGCTTCTATTATTTAGGGACAATTTCATTGCTTTTCCTGGCCTTTATAAATGAATATCGATATCCCTATAGTCTTTGTTGATTTCAATTCGATCAACATTTTAGCTAACAATACATACATATATACTTGTATATTATACGAAGTTTTTTTAATCAAACATGTTACCCAAACAAGCTCATTGAACTTCATTGTTAAATGTATTTTAATGCCCATGAATATACGCTTAGTTATCAATTGATAAATTTTGCATTTTAGATTCTATTAAGATAGACAACAATTGTACAGCAGCCCTGCGAGTTATAAAGAAAGCCGACGCCCCGATTACTGTCGAAGCTTGCTACACTCACTATGGTCATTCAAGAGATTTCAGGGGGGTGTGGTTGTCGATGGACAAGAGGCGTTTGATTGAAACGAAAAAGCAAAATGGAACACGAGGAGAAGTCTTTAAAGAACTGCGAGACTCCCTGATCGTTCGCGGTAAACACTGCACAGAATCACGACCAATGAGAACTGTTTTTGGCGTCGATGACGTAATGAAACACAATGATGATCATTTGAGTTTGTTGAATTGGATTGTGGAATGGGACGACTCTGGTGTCAACCCTGTGATCTACTACAAACTCAAAAACATTGAGCACGCAATGGAAGAAATGGCTGCTGATGATTTCATTATTGTTCTTCAAAGTGAACTGCAAAAGAAAATGGCTGTGCAGTTCTCTCATTACGGATTGTGTTGCGTTTCAGTTCAATGCTCCTCATACGTTCTAACAAGCCTGGTTGTGATTGACGATTTCAACGATGGTCACCCTGTGGCCTGTTGTATATCCAACTGTACGGATGACGCAACGATGAGAATATTCTTCACTCAAGTGCAGCAGAACGTTGGAGAATTGAAACCAGCATGGTTTGCCTGTGACTACAGCATCAATGACTTCTACGAAGTGTTCACGGAGATTACGAACAGCAATCCGCGCAGACTCCTCTATCTGTCCGGTGTGGAGGAGTACTTCATTGATGAACTAAGCAGCATCCAAAACATTGTTAAGGAGGTTGGCATTTACGAGATGCTATTCACCGCAATACAAGACATTACTGAGATGGCATTCGAAGATGTTATTAACTTGCTGTTGCAGCGAAAGGCAAAGAACCCCGAGCAAGTCTTCTGCAGTCTGCAACGCTGGCTGCGCAGGAAACACGAATGGGCTTTTTGTTACCGTCCAACAGATGTTGACAGCCCTGCGGAGGAGTTCAAGAGCTGGATTGTGCAGCGGTTTTCAGAGAGTATGGTATGCGTTTGATTTTGTATTTTCTATATACGATATGCATCATTCTTGTCTTCAATTTCGGCTTGGTGTATTGTTGAGTTTTGATGTCACAAAGTAGTGAGTGATTTTATTTGAGGCAAAGAGATAAACTCGCATGAAAAAGGAAGTCATTGTTAAATTGCAATTTGCAAAAGGAATCTTACTTTCAGAATTGGTCGGGGTGTTCATGGTGACTGGGGTAATTGGTGGGTGTTAATGATGAATGGGGTAATTGGTGGGTGTTCATGATGAATGGGGTTCACTATATATGAACATCTCATTTCTTTGAATTATAGATAGTAATGATTGGTTGTGAATAGGTGATACGAAATAGAAATCATTACACTGATAATTTTTTTCAGGTAAATAAAAGAGTGGATACAGCTGTTTTCAATCTCTTAAGCTACGTCAGAAGCAAATGGCTGAATAGATTGGAAAATATAAGCAAATGCGAAGGTAGACGATGCTGGAGAGAGAACGAAAGGCGACACAGCACAGCAGAAGAGATGCCTTTGAATTCCGTAAAGCCTCTCGAAGACCGTGACGATAAATACGAAGTCATGGATGAAAATAAGACGTTTACAATCAGAATCAAATCTGATAAAGCCTGCAAATGCTTGCTAAAGTGTACCGAATGTAATATCTGCCCGCACGTGTACAACTGTAGCTGCCCGGAGTCGGTATTAAACGCCAAGCTATGTACTCACACGCATCTGTTATCAAGGTATTTATCCAGGAAGTTTGGCCGGCGGCAGGCAAAACGCACAGGTGCTTCAAATGAAGCTTTCATCTCAGAACAAGACAGTGATGCATCAAGTAATTCTGCTGATCAAGAATTGACTACGTGTGTGTATGGTAGCAGTGGTGTGAAGCCATTGAAGGAGAAGGTATTGGCGTTGCTCAAGGTTTTGACATGTGATGTTAAATATTGTGATGATCACGAACAACTAAAGAAGTACAAAGAGTCGATTCAGAAGATACTTAACTCGAAAGAGGAACAAGTTGGTAACGAAAATTAGAGAACGAATTTACGACGTGCTTATAATGACAGAGCGTTTGGTTTTATGTTGTGCTGCTTTCCGATTTTGTTCTTTTTTTATGGATGACCACCATTTGTCAATATTCAAGTCAGCATATGTGCATTAGTATTTTGTGTTCATGAAGATCTTGCTAGCAGTGAAATAATTGATGTAGATACTTTGGTGAGTAATCCAAGGTATTATTTGATTTGTAGACATTTTAATTTAACTTTCTCCATTTGATACCGATATTTGAACTTAAATCCTTGCATCTCGTGAAATCCGACTTCAAATTATTATTTCTTCCTTCTAGCGATATTTTGCTTTGGGTAGAAGAAACTTAATCAAACATATTTGGTATGTTTGTTTTATTTCATTCATTTCTCCTCTTTAATTGTCCCCAGATAAACAGACAACCAAGGTTTTAATGGGACATTCAGCTTTGCATGCTTGGTATGTAGTGGGTGGCAGTGCTGCAACTCGTAACAAAGAATTCCATCGTAATTATGTATTCGCATGACTGAAATGCAGTAAATTCCCATGCCAGATTCTTTACAAACTCATCATGTGTCACGTCTTGTTGGGGATACGCATGCGCTTCTTTGTATCTCCGGCTCTTGATGATGTCACCTATTTGCGAGTGTTGATATCAATCATTTACCATTCCAGTCCTTCATTCTTTGTCAATTGCCGTGGTGGATGGATGTTCGCGAAGAAGGGCGAACGACCTCAAACGACCAACATTCAGCAAGAACACTCCTACAATAAATATTTAGGTATTTACACATTTCATGTACTTATACTTTCGTTTTCGGTTGAAAAAAGATCTCTCGAAGTTACTCCTTTTTCAAGAGCCCAAGAAAATTTTTAACTTTAGTCTGGCGAGCTTGTCAAGTTTGGAAGCCTTCACGAAGAAGCGCTTCGACCTCTGCAAGACAACATGGCCGAACTAGGCCTAACAGAACAATTACTTTGCTACTAGCCTTCAACTGTTGCAACAATTTAACTTCTAACAATAAGCATGTATCCTTTGCTTAAATATATTTTATATTAATGATAATTAAAAATTTTTTTAGCTTTGAGCACCTGATTTGAATGTCAGATGATTTGGCTGCTGGATAATGAAAAAGCCTGCTGTTATATAACAAAAGAGAACATTCAGTTGCTGGCTATTTGGTGAGAACCTCTGTTTACTTTGCTTCACTTTATCTTTAGTTTACTAATAGTTTACTTCGCTCGAGTTTGAGCTTTAGGCTCAGTTTAATACTAGACTAATTCTAATGCCCGTCTCAGTTTAGAAATAGCCTCACAGTCAAGTTTAGCAAAAGTATTAGCGTTCGTGATAGCCTCAGTTTAATCTTATGCTCTCTTCAATGCCAGCCTCAGTTTAGAAATAGCCTCACAGTCAAGTTTAGCAAAGTCTTAGCGTTCCTGATAGCCTCAGTTTCATCTTATTCTCTCTTTAATGCCAGCCTCAGTTTAGAAATAGCCTCAATCAAGTTTAGCAAAAGTATTAGCGTTCGTGTTAGCCTTAGTTTCATCTTAGATTCTCTTTTATGCCAGCCTCAGCTTAGAAATAGCCTCACAATCAGGTTTAGCAAAAGTCTTAGCGTTCCTGATAGCCTCAGTTTAATCTTATTCTCTCTTCAATGCCAGCCTCAGTTTAGAAATAGCCTCATAGTCAAGTTTAGCAAAGTCTTAGCGTTCCTGATAGCCTCAGTTTAATCTTATTCTCTCTTTAATGCTAGCCTCAGTTTAGAAATAGCCTCATAGTCAAGTTTAGCAAAGTCTTAGCGTTCCTGATAGCCTCAGTTTCATCTTATTCTCTCTTTAATGCTAGCCTCAGTTTAGAAATAGCCTCATAGTCAAGTTTAGCAAAGTCTTAGCGTTCCTGATAGCCTCAGTTTCATCTTATTCTCTCTTTAATGCTAGCCTCAGTTTAGAAATAGCCTCATAGTCAAGTTTAGCAAAGCCTTAGCGTTCCTGATAGCCTCAGTTTCATCTTATTCTCTCTTTAATGCTAGCCCCAGTTTAGAAATAGCCTCATAGTCAAGTTTAGCACAAGTATTAGCGTTCCTGATAGCCTCAGTTTAATCTTATTCTCTCTTCAATGCCAGCCTCAGTTTAGAAATAGCCTCATAGTCAAGCTTATCACAAGTTTTAGCGTTCCTGATAGCCTCAGTTTAATCTTATTCTCTCTTCAATGCCAGCCTCAGTTTAGAAATAGCCTCATAGTCAAGCTTATCACAAGTTTTAGCGTTCCTGATAGCCTCAGTTTAATCTTATTCTCTCTTCAATGCCAGCCTCAGTTTAGAAATAGCCTCATAGTCAAGCTTATCACAAGTTTTAGCGTTCCTGATAGCCTCAGTTTAATCTTATTCTCTCTTCAATGCCAGCCTCAGTTTAGAAATAGCCTCAATCAAGTTTAGCAAAAGTATTAGCGTTCGTGTTAGCCTCAGTTTCATCTTAGATTCTCTTTTATGCCAGCCTCAGTTTAGAAATAGCCTCATAGTCAAGTTTAGCAAAGTCTTAGCGTTCCTGATAGCCTCAGTTTCATCTTATTCTCTCTTTAATGCTAGCCTCAGTTTAGAAATAGCCTCATAGTCAAGTTTAGCAAAGTCTTAGCGTTCCTGATAGCCTCAGTTTCATCTTATTCTCTCTTTAATGCTAGCCTCAGTTTAGAAATAGCCTCATAGTCAAGTTTAGCAAAGTCTTAGCGTTCCTGATAGCCTCAGTTTCATCTTATTCTCTCTTTAATGCTAGCCTCAGTTTAGAAATAGCCTCATAGTCAAGTTTAGCAAAGCCTTAGCGTTCCTGATAGCCTCAGTTTCATCTTATTCTCTCTTTAATGCTAGCCCCAGTTTAGAAATAGCCTCATAGTCAAGTTTAGCACAAGTATTAGCGTTCCTGATAGCCTCAGTTTAATCTTATTCTCTCTTCAATGCCAGCCTCAGTTTAGAAATAGCCTCATAGTCAAGCTTATCACAAGTTTTAGCGTTCCTGATAGCCTCAGTTTAATCTTATTCTCTCTTCAATGCCAGCCTCAGTTTAGAAATAGCCTCATAGTCAAGTTTAGCAAAGTCTTAGCGTTCCTGATAGCCTCAGTTTCATCTTATTCTCTCTTTAATGCTAGCCTCAGTTTAGAAATAGCCTCATAGTCAAGCTTATCACAAGTTTTAGCGTTCCTGATAGCCTCAGTTTAATCTTATTCTCTCTTCAATGCCAGCCTCAGTTTAGAAATAGCCTCAATCAAGTTTAGCAAAAGTATTAGCGTTCGTGTTAGCCTCAGTTTCATCTTAGATTCTCTTTTATGCCAGCCTCAGTTTAGAAATAGCCTCATAGTCAAGTTTAGCAAAGTCTTAGCGTTCCTGATAGCCTCAGTTTCATCTTATTCTCTCTTTAATGCTTGCCTCAGTTTAGAAATAGCCTCACAATCAGGTTTAGCAAAAGTATTAGCGTTCCTGATAGCCTCAGTTTCATCTTAGACTCTCTTTAATACTAGCCTCAGTTTAGAAATAGCCTCGATCAAGTTCAGCAATAGTATTGGCGTAAGTATCAGCGTAAGTATTAGCATGGTAGAATAGTAGCAGAGTAGCAAGGGTGTATAATAGTGTAGTAGTAGTGGATCAAATTAATATTTACTAGGTAATATTAATTTGACCCAATATTAAATCTCCGGGAACACTAATTCCCTTGGGAATATGAATTCCCCCGGGAGTATTAAAACCCCTGGGAATATTAATTCCCCTGGGAATATTAATTCCCCTGGGAATATTAATTCCCCTGGGAATATTAATTCCCCAGGGAATATTAATTCCCTTGGGAATATTGGATATGGAATAGATATGGAATATCAATACTAATTCTCTTGGGAATACTAATTCTCTAGGAAATCTCCACCACTTTATCTACTAATCTACTTCACTACTATACTCCCTTGCTACTCTGCTACTATTCTACTTTGCTAATACTTGCGGTAATACTCTTGCTAAACTTGACTGAGGCTATTTCTAAACTGAGGCTGGCATTGAAGGGAGAATAAGATTAAACTGAGGCTACCAGGAACGCTAAGACTTGTGCTAAACTTGACTATGAGGCTATTTCTAAACTGAGGCTAGCATTAAAGAGAGAATAAGATTAAACTGAGGCTATCAGGAACGCTAAGACTTTGCTAAACTTGATTGTGAGGTTATTTCTAAACTGAGGCTGGCATTGAAGAGAGCATAAGATTAAACTGAAGCTATCACGAACGCTAATACTTGTGCTAAACTTGACTATGAGGCTATTTCTAAACTGGGGCTAGCATTAAAGAGAGAATAAGATTAAACTGAGGCTATCAGGAACGCTAAGACTTGTGCTAAACTTGACTATGAGGCTATTTCTAAACTGACGCTAGCATTAAAGAGAGAATAAGATTAAACTGAGGCTATCACGAACGCTAATACTTGTGCTAAACTTGACTATGAGGCTATTTCTAAACTGGGGCTAGCATTAAAGAGAGAATAAGATTAAACTGAGGCTATCACGAACGCTAATACTTGTGCTAAACTTGACTATGAGGCTATTTCTAAACTGGGGCTAGCATTAAAGAGAGAATAAGATTAAACTGAGGCTATCAGGAACGCTAAGACTTGTGCTAAACTTGACTATGAGGCTATTTCTAAACTGATGCTAGCATTAAAGAGAGAATAAGATTAAACTGAGGCTATCACGAACGCTAATACTTGTGCTAAACTTGACTATGAGGCTATTTCTAAATTGGGGCTAGCATTAAAGAGAGAATAAGATTAAACTGAGGCTATCAGGAACGCTAAGACTTGTGCTAAACTTGACTATGAGGCTATTTCTAAACTGAGGCTAGCATTGAAGAAAGCATAAGATTAAACTGAGGCTATCACGAACGCTAATACTTGTGCTAAACTTGACTATGAGGCTATTTCTAAACTGGGGCTAGCATTAAAGAGAGAATAAGATTAAACTGAGGCTATCACGAACGCTAATACTTGTGCTAAACTTGACTATGAGGCTATTTCTAAACTGGGGCTAGCATTAAAGAGAGAATAAGATTAAACTGAGGCTATCAGGAACGCTAATACTTGTGCTAAACTTGACTATGAGGCTATTTCTAAACTGATGCTAGCATTAAAGAGAGAATAAGATTAAACTGAGGCTATCACGAACGCTAATACTTGTGCTAAACTTGACTATGAGGCTATTTCTAAACTGGGGCTAGCATTAAAGAGAGAATAAGATTAAACTGAGGCTATCAGGAACGCTAAGACTTGTGCTAAACTTGACTATGAGGCTATTTCTAAACTGAGGCTAGCATTAAAGAAAGCATAAGATTAAACTGAGGCTATCAGGAACGCTAAGACTTGTGCTAAACTTGACTATGAGGCTATTTCTAAACTGATGCTAGCATTAAAGAGAGAATAAGATTAAACTGAGGCTATCACGAACGCTAATACTTGTGCTAAACTTGACTATGAGGCTATTTCTAAACTGGGGCTAGCATTAAAGAGAGAATAAGATTAAACTGAGGCTATCAGGAACGCTAAGACTTGTGCTAAACTTGACTATGAGGCTATTTCTAAACTGAGGCTAGCATTAAAGAGAGAATAAGATTAAACTGAGGCTATCAGGAACGCTAAGACTTGTGCTAAACTTGACTATGAGGCTATTTCTAAACTGAGGCTAGCATTAAAGAAAGCATAAGATTAAACTGAGGCTATCAGGAACGCTAAGACTTTGCTAAACTTGACTATGAGGCTATTTCTAAACTGAGGCTAGCATTAAAGAAAGCATAAGATTAAACTGAGGCTATCAGGAACGCTAAGACTTGTGCTAAACTTGACTATGAGGCTATTTCTAAACTGAGGCTAGCATTAAAGAAAGCATAAGATGAAACTGAGGCTATCAGGAACGCTAAGACTTTTGCTAAACTTGATTGTGAGGCTATTTCTAAACTGAGGCTGGCATTGAAGAGAGCATAAGATTAAACTGAGGCTATCACGAACGCTAATACTTTTGCTAAACTTGACTGTGAGGCTATTTCTAAACTGAGACGGGCATTAGAATTAGTCTAGTATTAAACTGAGCCTAAAGCTCAAACTCGAGCGAAGTAAACTATTAGTAAACTAAAGATAAAGTGAAGCAAAGGTTCTCACCAAATAGCCAGCAACTGAATGTTCTCTTTTGTTATATAACAGCAGGCTTTTTCATTATCCAGCAGCCAAATCATCTGACATTCAAATCAGGTGCTCAAAGCTAAAAAAATTTTTAATTATCATTAATATAAAATATATTTAAGCAAAGAATACATGCTTATTGTTAGAAGTTAAATTGTTGCAACAGTTGAAGGCTAGTAGCAAAGTAATTGTTCTGTTAGGCCTAGTTCGGCCATGTTGTCTTGCAGAGGTCGAAGCGCTTCTTCGTGATGGCTTGCAAACTTGAAAAGCTTGCCAGACCAAAATTAAGAATTTTCTTGGGCTCTTGAAAAAGGAGTAACTTCGAGAGATTTTTTTTCAATCGAAAATGAAAGTATAAGTACATGAAATGTGTAAATACCTAAATATTCATTGTAGGAGTGTTCTTGGTGAATGCTGGTCGTTTGAGGTTGTTCACCCTTCTTCCTGAAGGTCTATTCACCACGGCAGTTGACGAAGAATGAAGGAAAGGACTGGAATGAAGAGGGTAAATGAGTGATATCAACAGCTGAAAGTAGGTGACATCATCAAGAGCCGGAGAAACAAAGGAGCGCATGCGTATCCCAACAAGACGTTACACATGATGAGTTTGTAAAGAATCGGGCATGGGAATTTACTGCATTTCAGTCATGCAAATACATAATTACGATGAAATTCTTTGTTACGAGATGCAGCACTGCCACTCACTACATACCAAGAATGCAAAGCTGAATGTCCTATTAGAACCTTGGTTGTCTGTTTATCTGGGGACAATTGAAGAGGAGAAATGAATGAAATAAAACTAACATATCAAATATGTTTGATTAACCCTCTTCTACCCAAAGCGAAATCATTGCTAGAAGGAAGAAATAATAATTGAAAAACAAGTCCTGAGCATGAATGTTGTTCATATTTTACTTGACGAGAAATTAGTGTCCAAACAAGAACAGAAACAAGTTAGATTAGAAATATATCAGAATAGGAAATAAAAAACGTGCTTACTTGTCCCTCTTGGGTATCTAAATGTGATGCATCCTATCAGATAGATTTTGAGATCTCCGTTCCTTCAATAATCCTCAAATACATTTGTTACAAGAGATTTAATAATTAATTGTGAATTTTATTATCAATTACTTTTAAAAACGATTACCAAGAGGCCTGTCTATACCTTAGCCTGTGTCGAAATTAATTGTACATAGTGTTTATAGGTTCTTTTGAGCCCAAAGTCATTCAAAGCTAATGCAAAACCCGTTAAAATTATTCGTTCTACAACTAATGAAAAACTTATTCACATATTTACAATTATTTAAAGATTTATTCCACATAGAAAAGCAATAGAAAAATATAAGAAATGACCCTTAAGTACCCCCTTTATGAATTGACTTCAATTCCTACATACCCCTAATTATAATTTTATTTTTAATAAAAAGCAATTGAATCAATGTAAATAATCCTGCAAATATTTTTTAAGTAGTTGCCTTAAAATTCATAAAAACTACGTGGCTAAGTATAGCTTAACTATTGCCCTGCGTCCTCCCACACCCCAAATGTTATTAGTAGATTCGTCACTTAACAACCATAATATAACTAAGTTAGTATTGACTTATGACAAGTTTCTTTTGAGTATAGTTTTGTAAAATTTCGACCCAAAAAGATTTAAAAAAATACAGTAATAATACAAACGAGTAGACAGCTTACATTATGACGTAGACATACTCCACTTGGTGGTCCATTAATTTTCCAAGTCTCCATTGACCTTTAAGAAAAAAATTGCACACATGCATTAAAACATCTTATGATCCTCTTTTTTATTTACTATTTCTCAATATATTATCTGCTGTGGTTGTGAAGGGAGATTGAATCAGTATACATAATGGGCTACGAATTTCCAAGAATCTCTCGAAGACCAGATATAGCTCCTCATAGTGTAGCCTCTAAGGATGTAACATACATAATTATAGCCGGCATATCTCCAGTATTACAAAGCATTTTAGGTCAGCAACATGAAATCAGGGTTCAAGAGCAATATTGCACATAGATAACAGCTGTAAAAACAGGTGGTATAAAAGGAGGTCTACTTACATATGAATGATTAGGAGATGATATTTTCTGTGAAGCGTTTAGGATTGATATTTCTGTCAGGATGGATGTCTTCATCTGAAAAAGAAGAAGTAGATAGTTAAACAACAATAGATTGTTGGGGAATAAAGTTCTTGTTCTGAGACGAAAGCTTCATTTGATCAGGCCAGAACAAAGCATTCGTTGTAGAAAAAGGCTGTTTAACATAATATTGAATTAATGTGGAGTGGATGTATACGATGCAGCTTACCCTTTCTATTCTATCATCAATAAACGATTCGTATGTTTCCCGCTGTTCGCGCAACTCTTGTCTCAAGGAGGTAATTTGGTTAACAAGATAATCGAACCGATTATTCTTCGCCCATGTGCGATCGATTTCTGCTCGCGTACTGCACCGTAGCTGTTCGATATTCATCAAATCATCTACCTTTAACTCCAGTTCATCCATGACAGCTTCCTGTTCATCATCACGAAAATCATCATCATCAACACGAGACAGGCTTCTTTGTTCGAGGCTGTCTCTACTCACGGGCTCGTGCGAAGCGACTGAATTTGCAGACAGTGATTTCTCGAGAATCGGTTTCTCAATTCGGCTGTGTATGCAATGAGAGCACAGCTGTTGTCGTCGTCCACTCTCGTGCCAACCAGAATTGCCTCGATCTGGTGAAATCGTGCCGGCAACAACAGCTGCATGATCAGCCTCGTCTTCAAAACCACTGCTTTCGATGCTGTATCTTTTATCACAAGCGTGTGACGTGATGAAACGATCCACTGCTACTTCGGGACTGGATGGTCTACCTGAAAACTTCTTCATTACATGATCTTCATCAAATTCCCTTTCCTTTTCTTCCATAGTTTTCATCGCTAGATTAACACCAGTTCTCGTGCGGCAATACTCTGAGTTTCTACACGAGTCTTCTTCAAACTTGTGATCATCACTAGCTCCCGGCTGATGGCATTGCGTCGAGCCTTTTACTGCTATTTTGCCAGCAATATAAGCCGCATTCTCTGCATCATTCCTTGCTGCTGCTCGCGAGCATTCAACCAGAACCTCATCGTCTCCATTACGCGCATTACCAAGCTGTTGAAATCTGCGATAGTCTCCAGCTGAAATACTCGAATCTCTCGACAGCCTAGCTGATTCTCCTTGACAACCTCTTCCAACATTCGTATCATCAGCCTCTTCTTGAATTTGAGGTCTTTCAGGTGCACGATGTCCAGTTCTAAGCAGATGCTTTATCTTGCCAATGTCAATGAAAGCTGTGCGACGAAATGACGTGGATTCCAAACCTGTACGCCGAAGATCATGTGCACTTTGAGATATTGACCAAGTTGCTTTCTTCATCGTCTTATCTTCATTATCTTTGGAAGACGCGTCAATGTGTTTCTTTACTTTGTCAATGCCTTCTGCGTCAAAGCATCTTATTCCTTCACTCAAATCAATTGCACTTTGAGTAAATCCATCAGTTCTTTTTGTCTCACTGATACTATTATTATTATACTTCACATCACTGATATCATTCATGGAACGTGATGGATTAAATCTCCTTGTTGTTAATTTTCGAAAATAATCTCTCAATGCTGATACAGTTGCTGGTGAACTTCTTCGCTCATCGTTGTCATCATTATCAACTTTCTCTTCTTTCAATACAGTTTTGCATTTCACATTTTCAGACTTTTTCAACTCCAAAGACTCCAAAAGTCTCTTTGTCCAGCTTCTTCGTTTTTTCCCATCATTGATCAAATCTTCATTCGTCGAATCTTCTTTCTCTTCTAACACTTCTCGATTCTCTGCTTTCTCGCGTGTTCTGAACACAATACGCATTGCCTTGCTGTTCTTATGATCTTCATCGATTACCTCTCCGCATTGTTGTTCATCTCCCGCATTCTTATTACCACAACTTTCCTCATTATTTTCTTCTAAAGAGTCTACCGAATACTGCTGAACCAAACCATTCTCATCCAATTTCTTCATTTCAATAACATCTCCTTTTACTTCACTATCTACATCTTCTTGCATACGCTGTTCATTCGACTCCGGTCTATCACAATAACATGCAAATTCTTCCATCTGTTGATTCTCCTGAGACGTCCCCCTTACCCCAGCAATCACCATGTCTTCTTCAACAACTGCAGCAGTTGTAGCAACATTCGTTGATTCAAGGTGATTCGCTAAGGACAGTGACTCATCAGTATGATCATCAAGATAATCGCGTCGTTTTGCACCATGTTTCATGCTGTCCTTTGAGGAAGTATCATCAAAGATATTTCCATCAATAATTTCATCCACAAGATCATCATTCTTTACTTTGCAATTGACCGGTCGGTCTTCTATGAATCCGGAGGAATGCTCTTCTCCATCCGCACAAACAACAATTGTCGGAATAACAACTTTAAGGCCGGTCGGATACACCATTAATTCAGAGTTGGCCTTCTTTCTTCTTTCATACAAAAGGCATTCAGTATTTACGTTGTCATTCACATCGCAATTCACTGAATCAATCGATAATCCGGAATTATGACTCCTTGAATCTTTCGGTTCAATATCCGTGGAATTGAAAGCACCCGAGCCTGGTTTCCGAACATGATCTACGCCCGAATGATTCACCAACGCTTCTAGCCGCTCAGCGGTTCGTTGAAGCATAGCATCCGTATTTTCCGGCGAGAAACAATTCAGTTCACTTGCATCCAAGTCTAAATCGGTATGCTCAAAGCTGATGACCGGTTGACTTCCATCCGGAGCAATGTCAATTTTCGCTTGCCTTTGCAACGGTGATCTTGGAGTGCATCTCGAGAAACTAGACCGCCTGCTGCCCGGTTCATATTCTTCGATGACCGTGCTCAATCTCCAATTACCGGAGCCACGTGAGGGTGAATTTTTATCACTGGGTGTGCCATCTTCTATGTCTATTGTTATGGCTGGTATGACGTCATGCATGCGACTTCGGCGCTTCCTTGTAAGCGAGGAATCATCGACATCTGGTAAATCAATACTGCTTTGGTTGAATCTCGATAGCAGCCACCTTTTCGATTGGTTGTCGAAAATGGACTGTGAATCCTGCAATCGGAAGATCACGTCGATGATAAACATTGACTGAAAGAAATCTCAATTAACAACACCGTACTTGTAACTAAAATGAAACATAACGAACCATGTATAAAGAGCAATTTACATGACAAAAACGATAAGGTATCTAAAAACTAAGCAACTAGTCCCTTCAAAATATAATTTAGTCTCAATTTAGCCAGCTCTTTTATTGGTTGGTTATTGTCAAATTTTGCTTCATCTGGGATTGAATTGCATGCAAAACGTCCTGCAGCTTGTGAACTAGCAATGACATTAGCTGGGTGATACATGTCCGGGCATTACATTTGATGAAGCCAAACTTTGACTGAATTACTCTAACAAATTCGCCTAAGAAAAACAGGGAATTAATCATACACACCTGGCCTTCTGACTGCAGGGCATCGAGGTAGAATTTCTGAGTGTGGATTCCTTTTGCTTCTGATGGATGCTTCAAAAATCGCTCGGGTATGCGATAGATCGGTGATAAAAACGACTGTTGACCGAATCCCAGGGATATCAGCGCGTCTTCCGGGTTCATCTCCATGGCAGCCAGCAAGGATGGAATATCTTGCAAACTGAATAGAAATAGCAGTGCACTTGATAATGTACCCTCGCAAAATTAAGTCCTCGCAAATGTTTGTAGGACTAATGTATCAACGAAAAATGTTAATGCTATAAGATCCTTCGGATATGTGGTGGCCTGAGTTGGTTCGGGCTCATCTACAAATCTAGCAAAGACCTATAACTCACGATGACAAACGACGAATTCTAATATGGAATGAAACAATTTCTACTACAAACCAAAGCAAGAATGCAAACGTCTGGCTTTGTCTCAAACTGGATTAAAATATATTTGCTTGAATAAATAGGGCATTCTTTCACAACACTTCTCAAACTTACAAAGTAAACGCGAACAGCGAATGACCAAATCCTTACATCCACAATCACGAATACAATAAAGTTGGCAGCAAACAGAAGCTAGTGTTCTTTCATGTCTTTATAGTATTGCTATATGCATTGCGAAATACCGAGGAGATTTCAACGAGAACGAGTATGTTCCTAGCATCATCAAACTGAAATAATGTTGCTTATATTATAATACCAAACTGTGGTCACTTCTACAGATTCTGTTCCTTGTTAAATTCACAGTTTATTGTCATAACATATATATGTTCAACTATATATTAGTCCTTATAACAGTGCTCAATACACAAACGTAAAGCGTGATAGAGAGAAGAGGAATCATTTCAACTTAACAATAACTCCCAAAGAGGAATATAATTACGAAACAAACTTGTAGAGATGAATTCTGATTTACAAACAAACTTGTGGAGATGAATTATGGGCTGTATTTGAAATTGGACGGCCATGCCAAAATGGCCAAAATTGCATTAAATTTGAAAGAGAATTTGGAAAGTCTCTAAGTTTTCAAATTTGTTTTCAAATTTGAAGCTTGATTTACTGTTTTCTGCCTATATTCAACTGTATAAAAAACTACGCTGGAGTTGTGTGAATCTGAACGAGAGAATTCTTCGCGAGAAGAAGAGCAACTTCGTGAATTCTTACCTTGTTGCTGAGCCTGATTTCGTGCTTGCTGTCTGCTCTGCGCTGGAACTTTTTGCCTTGGAGCATTCCACATCATTACTATTCAAGGAATCCGACAAATCTCGTTTGGCCGTGCAAAAGACATTTTCGTTGTCATTATCATCAAGTTCTTTCGTCTCTGTCCTTGTTGCTGTAATGGCGTCTGTGTCCAAATCAGCTTTGCTGAAAGTAAATGCAACATATTCATCCTTGCACATCATTGCTTGCTTACTTTAAATACGACAAAAATAATAGCCCAGACATTGAATTGTCGTGTGAAAGCTCATCAAATCATCAAGCACATGTATAAAGTAACGCTAAAAGCACATGGGCATATCTATGACAGAATTGGACTATGCTTGAACCAAAGCTATTTCCACTAAACCTAATAATAGTACGAAAAAGAGACTAAGAAAGGCCAAGGTTCAGACCGTAGAATCCATTAACACAGGGAAACGAGGACTGACCAAAAACATGGATAGTATTGCAATGCTATTGCAAATGTTTATTTATTTACCAGACTGGATAAGATGGCTCACTGTCGCTTATAACAAGAGGTGATAGTCTTGGAGAAAATCCCAATGAATTGCTTTCAGAAAGAGATTTGGCTTCAGCTCCTAGAATCAACTCATCTTCGTCTGAAAAGTAAATTAATGAAAAATGTCAAGAATTTCAAAACAAGATGGATAATATTCCTGTTGATTTAGCATTTAAAACATATATAACAGTTCTCTATCTTCTAGAAAATATGCATATCATTTTTAGTAAGTTTTTTAATATTTTCAGAGTTTTCGTTCAGAGAAACTATAGTTACACATACCATTACTGCCAGGCAACTGTAAAAAGGAGACACCTTTGCTGATGGCATTATCATTATCATTATCTGATGGCCTCTCTTCCACCAACGAGCTGACAAATCCAGCCTCACTCAGACTGTCAACCCATTGTTGAACACTTCCATTGTTTCCTCCACTCCATGTCCCTGGGGATTAATAAGATGGTGGCTTGAAGAAGAATACTTCAGCAGCACTAAACAAAAGCTGGGCAGAAAAATTTTAATATTTTGCAAACTAGAATTGGTAGGACCATAATAGGCAGTTTATTCATTTTTTTGCTAAATGTGGTTGCCAAGATGGAATTTACAAGAAGCTAAATCAAACCCCATATATCAGATAGCAAATAACTTATGGATGGGTTTAATTTTGGGGTGAAAACTATCCAGGAAGTGCCACAAAATGTTTTATTTCTCTCTGAGATATTCAAGGGTTGCAGCAATGAGACACAGCTGACCATAGCTTAGATTGAAGAAGAACATACCATCACAGAATATAATCTTAAAAAACTTGTTCTACTTACTTTCCAGTCTTTTCAGGGACTCTGATGTTGGAGAAGAGACACCATCTTGACTGCTGCCACTTTCAAATCCCATGCTGATCAAGCTCAAGTTAATTAAAAGTCCATTTTTAAAATGATCTTCAGTACAGCTGCTGGTAAATCACACATTTGTTGATCAAGCAAACTGACCTGCAAAATTTCACAAATTTGTTGGTTCAAATAATTCATGATTAACAATCCATCAATAATACAAACTTCCAACATCTGTTTTTCTAACCTGATGTCACCCTTTCTTTCACAAACAAAGACAAAGGCAGTTAATAAAATTGTAATATGACCTGTAATAATGGCTTGAAATTACAATTTAATGAATTTCGATTAATGATTGAATCTCTTCACGATGTATAAACTGTTACCGTAAGTTTCTCCAAAATTACTTGGAAAATTCTATAATTTCAAACCACATGAATAAAATTCCAAAAAATCCACAAAATTAAAATTTGATTGAATTAACATCACTTGCTTAGAATCTAGACTTTAATTTCATAGGACAGACATTAATTTTGCAAACATTTCGATTCGATGATATGCAAAAAAGACAAAAAAGGCAGCATGATGGGGAAACTTTTTCCTGTTCTTTCTTGTGGATCAATAAATTTTGAATTTAAAGTTAACTGAAATTCAATGGGAATAATCCACAACGATATGTAGGTATGCAAACTTCTGAAAATAAATTGAATTACCTGCTTGATATAGCAGTTGAGTTGTTTACTTTTTTATGCAAGTGCGGTAACCAAGATCAAAAAGGTGCTTCCACTTTTAGGCCCTCGTGAAAGAGGCGACATTCCAATCTTTGCAAAGTTGCAACTGCATTCACCACCTAATTCAGAGTACAAGACAGTTCATCAACCAAGCACATAATATTCTAAATACACAATATTGTTGGTATAAAATGTTTCCGCCTGTCTGACCTTTTAACCCAAAATATTAACCACAGATTGACCAGAGAAACCTTTTACCACTTGTTCATTTCAAGCTCAAGGATGGGATTACCAGGGTTGTCAGATTGAAATCTTCAAAATTCCCAAGTCGAGCCTCAAAAAATCCCGAAATCCATTGTTTTAAAAATAAAATTCCCAAGGTTAAATTTTTTCTTTGGAAATGACGTCATTCATGCAAAATGGCAAAGATCCCGATTTTAGATTTCAGATCCTGAGATTTCAATTGTTTTTAAGCCTTCCGTTATCAATGTTTACATTTTACCAGCGTTTATAATTTTTCCAGCCACCGCAATCTACAGCCTTTTTCGCTAATTTGTTCTTATTTTCCAGTAGTGCCATCAAGCATCAACGACAAAATAATCAGTTTGAATGAAAATATGACTGATTTTGTGAATGTTCAAACAAAGTGGACAATTGCCGATAAACTTCTAAAATTCCCAAGATATATCCCAAGGATTTTGTCGAAAAAATAATTCCCAAGGAAAATCCCATCAGCCTCAAAAAATCCCAAGACCTTGGGATAAAATCCCAAGTCTGACAACCCTGGGGATTACGATCAATGCGCATGCGTTTTGACTCCAAAACAGGACAATTTGAAAACTTAGAGACTTTCCAAATCCTTTCCAAATCCTCTTTTAAATGTTTAAATTTAATGCAATTTTGGCCAATTTGGCATGGCTGTCCAATTTCAAATACAGCCCATATATAATTTATAAACATATACTGGCCTTCAATTGTTGTAGCTGGTGTATCACACCTTAAATTAAAATATTAAATGCTTGCTGAGATACAGGTCTCTATACCGACGACAATCAACAATTTTGGCCCTCCCTGAGACCAAAAATGGCCCATGAACATCGAATATAACTGGTTACATTACATGTAGAAATGTAGGTAAAATATTTGCGGGCAAGTTGACAAAAATGTGAATCTTGATTATCCTCTTCTCTTGCTCCATGTCAAATAACATGTACAGCACAGGTATATTGTGCTACAACAGTATTGTATTAAATAAACAATGCCATATTCAGTTAGAGGTAATTGCATGATCGAAAATGCGTCATATTTACGAGCAACCCTCGATGCAATACCAGTCCCTTGCACGATCGTATTGTTGGTACCTACAAGGTACGATAGTCATGCATTTGAACTTGAGCTGGTGGAAAACACTTTGCTGGCGCCTTATCTTAATAAAATCCCTTGCAAAACGAAAACAAAAACGAAAACAAGTAACGTAGCTACGATAATATTTTAATGAATTATTTTCACATAAAGCTTGAGGTTTGTTTTGAATATTTTTGATGAAACTTTCATTGCAAAATACGGTCTATAATTCTAATATAGGATTAATGGAGTGTCTAATTGAAATTCCTCAGATGACCCTCAAGCATGTTAACAATAATAATGAGTAATTTTAAAACAATGCACTTGATAGAATGGAAGTTACTCAGGCTGATGGCCTCGAATAAAAGAGTACACCATGAACACATTGAAGTTTAAGATCGCAGTGTGATAAATGTACAAATATATGTATTTATATAACCGAACGTTTAAAGTTACAGGGAAGTCATTTTGCCGAATAGCGAAGCTATATATCATGCTGTGTGGAACTAAGAACGAAAATCGATATTAAACTTACCTTGCTACAAGTTTGTTTGAAAGGTACATAGGCCCAGCGAACAGAAATGTATCTTTTTCATGGCAAATGGTAATGACTTATTTATTGCCGCGACGTTGAATCTTAAAACGAAAAGGCAGTTAACATCGCAAACAAAAACATTCTTTGACTTATTTTGACAATCAATTGAGATCTATTATTTAAAATATATGGTAATACGCCAAAGCGTGGCAACAATGACGTAATTAAAGAGAGGAAAGAATAAAATTCAGCAGCCTCCTCTAATAAGTCAATTCACATCAATTGATTAGTCATAACTGGTTCAGGATTATACGCGAATTACTCAACACAATCCTTCAATGGATTTCGCAGAGCAAATTGAAAACACAGACACGAATCAAACAGTAACAGAGCAATCGATGTCGAGCAAACCAGCTAAGAGCATGGGACTGAAACGTCGAAGTATTTCGTTGCCAAAATTATTCACGAGGAGCAAAGAAACCACAGGCAACCAGATTAATATAGGAAATGTAATACCGAACAGTGTGCTTGTGGAGTGTCAAGAAAAGAGTGATTTAATCCAGGTATGCTCGGGTACAGAATTGGACAGTGAGGTTAGGACGACGACTTCAACAAAGCAACCTATTTATGATCGTCAGAGTGATATTATCAACGCTGCCGTTGTTAAATTGGAGACAAATCAAAGTAAAGAATTGCACTTGAAAAATAAAACAACACGCCCTGGTTTTTCAGACAGACTGAAAGGATTGTTTAATTCGGTTTTTAATCCGGATAGGCACGGTAAAAATTTCACGGCTGATTTCAATTCGAGTTTACCATCGCGAAAGAATGATTCGATGAGTAAAGACGACTCGCTGTTGAGGCAATGCAAATCTTTGCCCGATCTAAATCAAAGAGTTCAACAACAACCACCACAACTGAAGACGAAACTGTTTCGACGTCGGAGATCGTTTCTGTCGAATTTGGCTCGCAAGGCGAAATATCGACAGGGTCGTGACGACGAAAAGAGAAAATCTATCGAAAGGGATAATTCGAATTCCTCGTCATTGAACCAATCCACTTCTTGTGAGAGCTCTCCAGATGTAAGCTGGAGCTCGACAAAGAGAAATTTAGTAAATGGAAGCACGTCAAAAACAACTGACTCGCACAGGCAGAAATATATTACGTCTAATGATTCGGTATCTAGCTCGCCGGCGAATTCTTCAGACCGCATCTTCTTCGACGAAACACCGGATAGCTCTCCGAATATGCTACAGCGGGAAAAATCAGAAGATCAAGTTGCATGTCAAAAAGATCAGAAGAGAAGTAACGATAATTATGCGGGAAAATTTTTGCAGAATAATATCAAACACCCCAGCCCATCTGCATTGCGAAAAAATGCCTCGAGAAGGAGGAACTACGACGTATCGTCACTGAGCAATTCAAGAAGAAAGCGTGAAGGATTTCTCTCGTATACTTCTCCGGATACACACAGCAATGATGATACAACTTGTGGCAACAATGTCATTTCAAATGCTTCTTTAGCAGCACAAAGAAAACGAAGGATATTCGCCTCGAGACGAGCTAAATCGTGCGAAAATTCTGACCACGTGGTAAACGAAAATATTCACGAGATATTTCGAAAAAGTACTATGGATGCAACAATAACAACTAATGAAAGGGAGGGGGCAAACTCAACTTTCACAGAGAAACAAAACCGTGTAATTCGAAACATAATGCGAAAAGAGTTGGATAAAAGTCTGCGTGATAAAGTATTTCATCCAAAAGATACGAGGCATTGGTGTCGAGATATAAGTGAATCGATAAAATCCAAAATGGAAATGATGACAGGAGGGGTGTTCAAAATAATTGTACAAGTTTTCATCGGTGCAGTTGAAGACGAAGGCATTTCAACTGCAACCCAATGCAGTTTAGGCCAACGGACGGATAATTTCACAGTTGCATCATACAGACAAGATACCTTGTTCGCCATTGCTTCTGTACTTGCAATTGATTTTAAGGAGGTTTCTGCACAAACTGGGCTGGAAGTCAAATCATTTCAAAATCGTCTGTACTCAAGAATTCATGGAACCCCACAGGACAAAAAGAATGTTGGGATAAAAAGTACCATTGTGTAATGTGAACTCCAGTCCAGTCCCATTTCAATCCAGTTTTCTATTATTTTAAATAGGCCAACTCACGTTGAATGCAATTTCAAGTATTTCTTTATATTAAAGACTTAGTTTGCAAAACAAATAATTGAGCAATTTTTATAAAGATTAATTTTGACATTTAGTTGCTGTCTTGTCTGTCCTAAAATAATCTTGCCTCCCAGGTAGCAACAGCGACCTGATAAATACCAAATCTTCTTGCAACATATTTGCACCACGTGGGTTACAAAAACCATGTGATAAAAGAAAACTTTAATTTAATGCAAAAACCAAAGATAAAATTCGCTGAAAAACCCTTTTTTTCAGCCAATGTCCTTTAACAGAAATAATTAAAACTTTCAATGAACTTCAGCTGAAGCACAAAACAGTATTAACAACTTGTCAAATAAATTTCAAAGATAATAAGGCAGAGTATAGAGCAAAATAAAGCCAAAAATCTGAGATTTTTCAACCATATTTTCATATAATTTCACAAAAGTTAGGATGAAAATGTCTTGCATTACTGTACAATCAGTATTTTAGTTCAATCTGTGAGCAAGTCTTCTTCATATTTGTGCATCTGAAATTTTCATCCAAAGTGCATAAAATTTTAAGCATGTGTTCAGACTTTATGACAGCTACAATTAACTTCAAGACAGCGCAACAAGAGGTTTTCGTTTACTTGGATCTTGCTCTCATCTTTCTTCGCTTTCTCTTCAACCTGAACAGAACATCATAAAAATTATCAGTGAAGTCCAGTTAAAAAAAAAAGGAGCCAGGCAAGAAAAAAGGATTTTAAAAATATTGAAATATGTAAACTAACTCACCGTCTCATGCGCTTTTTCTTCCACTAAAAAGAAACAAAAAGCTTGCATCAACGACAATGAATTTTGTTTGCTTTGTTCAGGCCCATCACACCATCATCAAAAGCCTTCTCTCCAACTCCAACCACGAGGACAAAAACCAAAGGCATAGAGAAAAAACTTACGCAAAAACAACTACCAAGCCGTTTTTTACTTCAAACTACGTTATAAAACTACCAAAATTAATCATTAACTGTGTTTTAAGAGGCTGTTCGTTCGGAAAATTGTGCCCACGAGCCTAAAATTTTACGTTAGGCCAGCAAAGATGACACGGTTCATAATCGAGGAAAAATATATGAAATAAAGAAAAAATAACATACCTTTTCCCTCATACTGATACGTCGATAATGGAACTACAATAAAAACACAAGATTGAGACAAAATTCAGCAAGATGTTAAAAATGCTAAGCGATAAAAATGTTAGCAAATAATTCCAACCTTGTCCGTACGACGCTTGGATGGAAAGGAATGTTTTCCTTGCGTTTCTTGGAGAATGTCCCGGATGAGGGAACATGAATATGAGGTTGGCCGGTCGTGTGTGATTAAGAGGCAACAACAAGAATCAACAAAACATTTTGCCAAACAACATGGGCAAAATTTTCATTTTCGTAGGCCAATTTGGGAACCAGATTGGCTTGAAATTGCTAAATGCTGTGAGATTTCAAGAAAAAATTGAACTGGAAGATGGCGATTTTGTCGTGGCAGTCGATACTGAGCAAAAAGTTGTGAATGGCTACAGGAAATTTTTCTCCAAAAGCCGCAAAGAATTTAGGGAAGTGGTCGCAAGAAAAGGAAGAGGATCAAACTGGGCCATGGGATACAACCTCCAATGTGAAATAAGCGACACTATACCACTTAAACAGAAGGTAGTCCAACTCGTTCAAAGTCATCTGGAACGTGCTGTACTATTATCAGGTGAGTGATCACCCTTGTGATTATTTTTACCTTAATAAATATACAAATCGTCTCTCTCCTTCCCCCTTTATTAGAAGTGCATTATTTACAGATTACCCCCGTCTTTCTCTCTTCAGGTTTTGTTGTTGTACACAGTTTAATTGGAGGAACAGGGGGCGGGTTAGGATCAGCCATTGTTGAGTCACTGAAAGAAGAATTTCCATCGCGTCACGTAACATCAATAACCAATGGCCCTTTCGCGTCCGGGGAAAGTCCACTGCAACATTACAATGCTCTTCTTACTCTTGCATGGCTGCAAAGGTGAGCCAGATCGGCGTAGCCACGCATTGTTTAATGAATGTGCATGCGACTTTACTATCCAGTAATACAATCTTTGATCGGTACATAACTACAAAATAGCTTTGAAAATCGGAAACATAGCGAAACATAATAACTACTAAAGCTTTTCGTCTGACACTCATCGGAGTAGTACGTCAGAAAGAGAACGAAAATGAAAACCTAACGAATAATTATACCCAGAAGAGGATCATCTTACACCGATTCTCATATAAGTACCTTTTCTATTCACATATAATAGGTTTGCAGATAGCGTGATGCTCTTTCACAATGATGATCTAATGCACGAAGTCATGCGCAGTTCGAGGGTATCTGCACCGGGAAGACAATCAAATAAAATTTCACTCGATGAAATGAACGAATGCGCCTGTTATTGCATTGGGAATTTATTGTATCCGTTTTCCAGAGAACCCGGCACGCTTAGGCTATCAACACCTCTATTAAAGGCCCAGCAAAGAGAGTCAAGGTTTGTATCACAACGGGGTTGTCAAACCGATGCAAAATCAAGAACGGTTAAAATTCGGAAAGAAATCCCAGGAAGAGGTGGCAATTCCACGTGTAGCAGCAACGACAAAGCGAGAGATATTCATTCATGCTTTGATGCATGTTCTCTTGAAGACAGTGATCCGGTTGAAGATTGGATACGATTGCTGGAGTATTTAACACCAAATAACCGTCTCAAATTCATTGCATCGTATCCAAAGCGGTCGAAAGCGGTCTCCACGGATTACAAAAAGACATTGTTGTCTCTATTGCGAGATGTTCCGAAATCCGATCCACTGGGCAGTAGGTTCAAGAATGCTGCCACGTGTCTGGTAGCAAGAGGGGAATGCTTCAAATCGTTCGAGTACGAACGTCGCAATGTGATTGATACTATCAGGCAAAAGCTTCTGTCCACAGACCAAGGAGCAGTTGATTTATGGAACAGTAAGTATACTATAGTATTTGTTGTGTGTAGTGTGCAGCTGTAGCCAAAGTACTAAGGGCGGTGACAGTACTAGCGTAGTAGAAGGTGACATGCTGCCGCGTGTGTTTGCAACACTAGCATAACACAGCAAAGCAAGGTGCGTACAGTAAAAACCCGCATATAAGAACCAATGGATTAAGAACCTTCAGGGTGGTATTCTAGCTCATAACAATAGAAGAAACAATAGCCTATTGTCTTGGAACAACAGGCTGGATGGAAATTTACGTTCTTATATACGTTCTTATAAATATATGTTCTTATATGCGGGTTTTTACTGCATAGTAAAACGATAAGTAGCATCAAATCCTTTATAATAATAATCATGATGATAAAACCGTTTCAGCTCCAGTCTGCGTGCCGGAATACACTTACCCCCAAGTATTGACATTGTACTTGAATAATAGCAGAAATGCAGATTTCTTGTCCCACGTCATCGAGAAGTCGAGATTGATGTACGACCAATCTGCCTACCTTCATTGGTACACGAAGTTTGACTGCACCAAGGTTTGTCTTTCTTTGTCGTTATATACTCTTTTATTGCCAGCACCGGACACCTTGATGAAAATAATCGCAACTAAATCTATCATATTTTACTACATCTTAATGAAAATAAATGCAATTAAATCTATGGAATTTTCGTATATGTTCCTACATTTGAATAAGCAAGGAGATGTGATGTATTATGCTGTAGCTTGTGTTTAAAAGCAAATGTATCTTTTCAGGACTATTTTGAAGAGGCATTCGAGTTATTATCAGGGGTTGTTCGAGAATACAAAGAATTGTAACAAATTTGCAATGTGTATCGCTACTTACTCAGTGTCTGAAAATGTCGGCCTGTGGAACACGTGAACTGAAGAAGAAATGGAACAATAATTACAATGAGCACCAAAAAATGGAAACCACTGCTAAATTAATAAGTTAAACTGTAGTTCGATTAAAAATCAATTAAAATATTCTTACTTGTAAGCTCCATAATACCACAAGCCATTTTATAATTTAATTCAATTCACAAAACGGTGCTCACAGATGATGCGTAGATGCTGTATTTTGTAACCAGGAATACTTTACCATGCTGCAAATCTGTCTTATGTTTTGTAATTTGGTTCCGAAATGAAGATCGAACTTTTTAAAAAAATGGATTACTTCTTGTCAGCCTCAGCCTCTCCTTCAGTCAACATCATAAGGAGGCAGACGTACTGAACTTGCTTTCAGAATTCAGATTATAAACAAATAAAAGACTTTTTGCAAAATAAGTGTGTTCATTTCACCAAAATAATAGTAACTTACAGTATAAATGTTAAATGTAATCCAATAAACGAATGCGACAGTTGTTTAATTGCACAGTAATACGTACACCAACGCAAATGCATCTCTAACCGCATTGTGGTTACCCCATTTGTTGTAGCCTAGAAACTTTGCCCCGTTGCTTTCAAAAACTTTGTATCCAAAACCCAGTAAGAACTTCTTTTCATTTGTTTCACCTTCCATTATTGAAGCCACATCGCTGTATGGTGTATCTTTGCAAACCATGGAATCAGCCAGCTGCATAAAACATAAGGCATAAAATCTTTTAGACTGACTTTTTCGACAATATATGACAGTTGGTTTTCAAATTGAAATATCATATGAATGTATACAACATGTGAATGATTCCGTTGATGTATAACATTAGAAAATCATGCTTGCAGTAATAGTCTTTACATTGATAATACTTACGATTTGAAGCAGTTTATCTCCGTTGGAAGAGCTGCACTTGATCAAGGCCTTGACATCCTTCTCATCCAAATCTGAAAATTCGAATGCCCAACATGAAATTTAAAGCCAAATACTAACATACAGTCATTGGTCAGCCATAAGTAGATGAAGTTTAAAACTCTACGATACTAAACGGTGCAGTATTAAATAAACTATTTAACATTACTTGGCATGCGCATACCTGCGGCAGCTTCAACCAATGGCAAGCAAGCACTAAGCAAGCCGTTCTGGTCATCAGTTGGAAGTTGGATTTTGGATCCCTTTGTTATAGACACAGGAACTTTGAAATAAAGCAACTCCAAGAAAGATTTCCAGTCTTTAACTCCACCCATCTCATTGCTATGAATGCAAAGAACAATTTAGAATAATCAACACTTTGAGATACCAAGTGCTCAAAAATGCTTGTCTTAATTTATTTGTTTGTCTGTTCAGTTATAAGAAGAATATAAGTTTATCAGGTCACAAAGAGGATTGCTTATGAGTGCAGCGTTTGAAAGATACATCTAATGAGAGAAGTGTTTCTCTCTGAGCTTATTACACTCAAAATTTCTATTCTTATTATGCTCAAAAATTGGTTACACCTAAAGTCAAATTATCCAAGACAGTGACCAGCAAATACGTAAAAATGAAAATAAGAACACAAGAGGTGCAAATAATTTTTACTGTCTTACTTTACAATTTCTGCAGACAAACTGAACTCTCTGTTTTCCTCAACAGTCATGCATGCCATTGATACCTAGGAAAATAAAATGTATGTACTTAGTAGGTTGCAAAGCTCCCTTTTTCAACTGGAGGCAATTTTGAAAAAAAAGGAGAGAAAAGATGATCAAACTTACAATTTCAGCCAAGCCATCTAAACATTGTGGAGTCTTGAAGATCTCCAAGAGCACTTTTTTTATATCTAAAAACTTGGCAGATTTGATAAGGGGTGCTAGGTCACTTTTCATCTTGTCCCCTGCAAAAGTGGACAGCAAATAACAATAACAACAATAATAGCAATTTGTCAAATCAAAATCAAAGAATCTATGAATTTAATGAAATAGAAAGAAAAACATAAAAAGCTCAAAGAATAGCAATAAACATTTACCTATTTTCTCAGGTGAAGGTATTGGAACTTGAGTTTCATCAATATTATCAACTTTATCAACACCAACATGCATGCGAAGGATTCCATTATCATCTATGTCCATCTTTGTGCAGCTGAAAGCAATTATGGTGCCAGCTGGGATGGTGTAACTATGGTGTGCTTTTGACTCAACATCTTCTTTCATGTGCACATTTACTGACACTGTAGTCACCTTTGGCACTGTTGCACTTGCCGTACCAGTCTCTAAAAATAGATAATAAATAGAATATCTTGGAGTAAGAATGCAAAGTTGTCTGGTAGATTGCAAGCATGCACACTTGTGTTTTCTAGCTATGCAGCGCACAATGCAAACAAGCAGCATCCACATATCAATCTATCAAGTGGATCGCAAGTGAGATAAGTAAAAAGTACTTTGTATGCAAGCAAAGCAATGGGACAATGTTGCAAGCTTCATGCACATTAGCATTTTGCAAACAAATGGCATTCATGGAAGCATTGAAAGAAAACAATTGCTTGCATGCTAATTAAAGTAGTGCATGCAGCAGGGAGGGCAGTTACAATTGAGAAAATACAGTATAATATTTGCTACAGCATGTATAAAAACAAATCACCTTTCACATCCACATCCTCTTCCAATGGTCCCAATGCTTTGCAAGCAAGTGATTCTAGAACGATACAAATTCTGGTTCTTTTGCTTTTTGCAACTTCTTGGAACAAAGCATGATTTAAATTGATCTTCAATGATGCAAGCTTTTTCTCTAGAGCTTCCCACTTCACTTTAGTTTTCACAATATCTCCAAAATCGACATTCAGTGAAAACTTGTCCGTCATTGACAAATCAATGTCAAGTTCTGTGGCAATTTTGGCTCCAATGTCACCATCAGCATTAAATGATGGGGTATCTTTGTATTTCTCTGCGATGATTGTGTCAGGAACAATGAGAGAAGTGACATTGTCAATTGGCTGAAATAAACGAAATAAAATGGTATTTTAACGAGATATAGAAGGGAAATAAAACAATGGTATTTACAAAGCATGGAAATCGTTAACATGCCAAACACGCAAAATGAGGTTAATGACAAATTTCTTACAATTTAAAATAAATCCATGCGCATGTCAATATCTATCTCTACCCTGATCCTGATATTTTTATCTCAAAACAAAACGGGAAGGTCTTGTGAAATATGTTCTCAAAAAATTATTCAGAGCTTAATTTTCTTCATCTCAATCTAATCGTTAAAGCGGCTTTGCTTGACTTGACTGAACTTCAGAAATTTAAGCGTATTTTTTGGTTTAATGGTTTTTTTCGCAGGAAGAGTGTTTTTCTCCTTCGTGTCCGTATTCTTTAGTTTGGTTTTGTCGAACTGTGTAACTTCTTCGAGATCTGGCTATGGCTTATCAGAAATGATTATGTATTTTGCGTTGCACTTTCAACTCTAATGCACTCTATACAATATGCTTTCAGAGCGAGAAATGAAGGTGATGATGGGCGTGGCAGGGGTGCTTGAATGGACAGAGTATCAAAATTGAAACTGAAAATATGAAATGAAAGTGACCAAACTTCTGCAGACCAGACATGATGTCATATGTTTGCTAAGATCGACTTACAAAAAATACTAAATCTGAGAGAAATTTAAAAAAAATCTGGCCCGTGTTGGCCTAAATCGAATACCTTTTCCATCACATCGTTCAAGGTAATCATTGTTGGAATAATCTTTGGTTTCTTCCAAATCCAGAAACTTTTCTTGCGTTTTACCAAGCATAATACTTTGAATCTATCCGCCGAGTTTAAGTCGGGAACACTGTGTAAAGTTTCATGGCCTGCACTTTTGACAAAATGTTTCGAAGCTGCAGCAAACAACGCCATGTTTACTCCAATGCCAGTACTCATAGATGTTGTTGTGTTTGTGGCGAAGCTTTGATTGGAATTAATTATCCGAAAAAAATCAGTGGGTGGACAGATGTTAATGAAGCAAACAATGCAGAAGGAAAGGAACTTCCTTGTTGAGGAAGTTTCTTTTGCTGTATTGTGTATTCTACCACTGGTCGCAAAAAAACTGGCTCGAGCAACCAATTGGTCTTAAGATCGAACTTTGAAGCCCGGGAAATTTTAAACAGCGCCATATTACTAGGCCCTATGGCGACGACATATACAATGGGCATAGGAATTAATAAGTCAAGCACGCCCAGATTTAAACGAAGTATTTTCATCAATAGAAAATACAGAACAAAATTACCTGTTTCAATAACGTACAAAAATCGATTGATAGAAATAATTATACTTGCATTTCCCTACAACCAACGGTTGGTCAATGATGATTTGGAGAATTATATATGAATAAATATGAAACGCTTAAATAAAAATATAACAATAATATATACAAGCGTAATTGAAACATGCTGTTAAAATTTATAATATTTGTATAATATCTAAATGATGAAACGGGTTCGGTGAAAATATTGCCGAAAAGACATAATTGTAACTCAGAGGCCCGAAAGTGGGGGGGGGGGGTAGTTGCACATGGACACGGAAAGCGCAGTGTGTGTTTCTATCATTCAGGATTATGCAGTGAGGCCAAGGTATATGTAATAGGGATTAATAAGCTATAAAACGTTCCATATAAATTTATCCTATCTGTTATGATATTACGATACGCAGTGACTTCTCAAACCGTGATATCATCTCATGCATTGGTCTTGCGTTACGTCTAAGATACCCAGGCCGCATTGGCAAAGCAAGACCTTGTGTGAAATTTTCACCGATTTTGCTAACATCATAATCAGCTTTGCACATTCCTCCATTCGTGGGCTTCCAGCAAAAACATGGCTGAATAGTAGTGCGACCACCCACTTCATCAATCAACGTTTTCCATGCACACGGTCTTGAATTGTTTGCAAACTTCACTTTGGACATTGGTTTGGCAATATGCATCTATTTCTATACCAAATGTACCCAGCATTGCAGTGACAACCAGGCACACAAGGCTTATAACACGGCCTAATTTGATTATAGTTATTACAAGTCAACTTACAACCTGGTCCACATTTGCTGTACCTTCGTCCTCCAGTACATTTCACGTCTAAAAAGGGAGCGGGCAGAATTAAAATCTGACAAAACTTCAAATGCTTATGACAAGCGCTTATAAAATATGAAACTCCGACAATTTTAAGACACTGTTGGTCCTAAAGAAACCTTTGAGCCCAAGGTTTTGTATTTGTAGCCACGCCAAGACCAAGATTATAAAGCCAAATTTACACTACAAAGGTTAATCCGGGTTAACTTTTGTTAACTAACTTAACCCGGATTAACGTATTAATAATGAACCCGGGTTAGTTGTTAAACTTGAGAAGGAAATAAGTACGAGCTGAAATAGCAAACTTACTGCAAAGTTCTTCACTTTTCCATCTGAAATTCTTCTTCATCCTTTGTTTGCATTGAGCCGTGTAGGCCTTAACAGCTCCACATTCACACCTCGAGTTCGAAGGGCATTCGCAAACATCCAAGATGCACGACTGATAGTAGACAAGTGGATTGACTTTTGAATAACACTTCCTGACCTGCCAATTTCTAAACACGGAGCAGATCTTGTGCGCATAGAACAGCTTCCAGCCCTTGCATCGGTTGATTGGAATCGAGGCCGATTTGAATGTGCCCGCGCAATCTTTCTTTTTGCCGACAATCCATTGCCGCGCAAATGCCACAGGGTGCAGAGAGGGACCATTTGAAACCGATAGATCATCACGACCATCTCCATTATAGTTGCCACATAGACCACTCATTCTGCCTTTGAAGTCCTTCGATACGGACACTGAAAGATAGCTATCGCCATCCCATGTTACCGACAAGCCCTTGTCAGTGTAAACATGCAAGTATCGCTTTGTTTCTCGAATATCGAGTGCTGGGTAGTCCAGGTAAGGCGTTCGTATACGCTTTCCGTTGACTTTAACTTTCAGCTTCTGTTGTAAGCTAATCGTGTACTTGCCTAGTTTAATATGCACTGATTTCGTCCATGCAAATCGGCCTGTGTATCTAGCACTGTTCTTCACAATAACACTGAATGTATTATTGGAATCTTTTGCCAACATGTATCTGCAAGTGCCTTGAAATGAATAGAACCTGCCATCGAATGTCTGGTAGTGAGGATCTCCATATGTCACGCACGAATGTTGCTCTGTTTGAAGAACAATCAGAACAGATCCAACTAAGGATGATGACTAAATACAGCTTAATTTAAGATATCGTTCTTGAGCCGAAGTAAGGTTGTACACTGTGTAATATGTAAAGGTGTCAAGATTTAATATGTGAACAAAGCTACATTTACGCCAAGTGTGTGACTGTAGAGAGAGGGTAGAGTTGCTGGAGAAAGTCGTTGAAGGAGATTGTTGTAGTGGGGATTGTTGGAAAGGTTTTGAAGAAAATGTTGGAGTACGATGTGTTTTATCCTTTTTGCCCAAAGCATTACATTTTAAACATGAAATTGAAATAAAAAGTAGACACATTGTTTGCGAAAAGACGTCTCTGCCGGGTAGCTTTCATTTTGATGATTATCCTTATATAAAATGTAGCTTGAATGGAACTTAAGAAAGCCTAATAAGTGTTGCAAATAAAATTACTATTTCATCTCACCTTCTACGCAGACTTTGCAGCACGAGCCAACTTTATACCCAAGAGTTTGCTTCTGAAATGTGAAATGACAAATTTGGAAACAAGAGGTCAGAGACTATGATATGCAAGTTTACATATTGTAGTGGTGAAGTTTCAACAAGCAATATAAGAAGCAAGATGCATTGTAAACTTTATGTAAGATGTATTGTATCATATTGTTGCCGAATAATGCCGGTGAAATAGCTATTGTATGCGAAAAGACCTGTATACGTACATTTGGACAGTTTCGTGGCTCATTCGTACACTTTTGTCTCATGCAGACATTTCTTCCCTTCTTGCAACTGCATTTTACACATTTCTTCAGGTACCACGTTTCACCGCTCTAAAATAAAAAACAAAATAACTCATTAAGAATAAAATAATGAACAGGATCGCGAAGAAATAAACACATGTTATTTGAGATTTAACTAATATTTGACAATAACTATATTAGCACTGGAAGGACAACTCCATTGTTAAACTGCGTAATTTGTTTTTCCCAGCTCTTGCTTAGAACCTATCACAACGTACTTGCATTTGTTGCAAGCATACGAGCAATACGTGCAAATTAGTCCGAATGCTTAACCATACTAGTGCACATACATGTGCATGCAAAATTTAGGCCACCAGAATTCTATGTCAGAGAGCTGTCCTTCCGGTGCTTATGCAGTTCAATGTTCTATAACAGCAATACAATATACTTACAGTATATGTTTTACCCATAAAGGTGCATTTTGTTGTATCTAAAAGAATCAGACACCATCATGAAACTACATTTTCAACAATAGTCAGAAAGCAACATGATTATTTTATAAAATACAGCAAGGTGAGAAACGGTTTTATATTATTTAAAATAATAAAGTCAACTCGTAATAATACCTCTACATTGGGGACAACATCGGTGTCCGGAGAATACCAGATTCTCTCTTTTGCACTCCAGCTTCGGACATGTCGTTATTTTGCACATTGCAGTGCCATTCTAAAATGTGATAACCGAAGATGCTTGAATGCAGGTAATAATAAACATGAATTGTCAAAAGATAATATGCTAAAGAAATTATATACAAAAAGTATAAGAAACAATATCGAAAACATCTCCTACAAAATCAAATTGAAGGCAGAGAAAAAACTTACCTTGCATTGGCATAAGTTGCAGCTATCGACTTTGTGCCATTTTCCATCTTCGACTTGAACGTCATTAATCAAGCACCACTTTTCAGGTAGAAATCTTGATCTTGATTGAGATGCTATAAGAAACAAAATACAATTTGGTAATCACTCTGAAAATTTACTTCAAGGAATACCCATGCACTTATATATGATCGGCATGCTTTAGCAACCAACACTACCCTAATACTGAGAAATACTAAGAGTTGGAGTGTTTAAGACAATGTCATTTACCATCACACTTTCTACAACATGTTGATGGATCTTTGTTGTCTTCCAAGACACATGGAAGGACAGGACAGGTCTTTTTGCGACAATATGACACTCCATCCTGTAAAAAACAAAATAAAAGAATATTGTTCAGGTTCAGCCTTTCGTTACCAATCTCCACCTGCATCTCTGCACAAAAATGCTCCGACAAACAAGCAATGAATTTGCACTTACCAAGGATTTACAAACTGTACATGGGTCATCTTTCGATGGTTCCTCTTTAACCGAATCGATAGCCGTTCCATTATTATTCGAACCAGGAATCGCGTCTAAAAATGATACATTACCGATTTATACCAAAGTGCTATACAAAAGCGATTACACTTCTCGTGTACAGTAAATGACGAGAAACGTAAAACAATAAAGCGGTTATGCTCTAGTGTGCTGCATGTATAGTATGCTCCATGAAAGAACACTTAAGATTAAACATACCTTGCTTAGGATAGCAGCAGCTGCTACTAGATTGTTTATGAATTAACTTTATTCCAGAAGAAATTTGCATCTGTTGATGGCATTGTTCTGTGTATTCTGAAACAATTCCCTCCTACAGATAAAAAAACGTAAATACCTCACTCTCATTCATGCAATGCATGTCTCTCGTGTAATCAGAACAACACAGAAACAAATCAACCCATTGTTTTCTAATACCAACATGCGTTGTAACAATGCAATTGGTTAAAAGGCCATTCAAAAGCCACAGCTACTTACCCTACACACAAACTTCTTACATGGATCTTCAGAATCCGACCACTCATCCATATTTTTGAAACTAACTCCGTTGTAGTAGCAGCCTGAAATGAAACAATGCGAAAAACATAAGAATGAAAGACTTCGTAAACATTAGATTTCTGTACAAGATATACCATAGCTGTGTGTGCTAATGAATGCTCGTAGGAACCGACCTTTACAAACCCTGCAGCAGTTGGAGTATCGGGTTTCATAAATCATGCACTTCAAAGGGGGGCATGATTTTCTTCGCACCTGACATTTCTCTCTGCCTGCCTGGAATGAACAGAGACATGGGACTATGAAATTGTCACTTGTGTAACGCACATGTTTTTAGCAAATTACTCTGTCTTGCCATGAGCTGTGTGATGATCAACAAACGTGCGTCACAACCTAAAAATAAGCTCAGATGCGGATGCACTTGCGCACACATCTGTAAGCATGCGCATCCATGTTCGAAGAACTATCTACACAAAGATATCAACTTTATATGCACACTTTGTATGCACGTAAATGCAAGAAGAAGATGGTATGTGCAGATGCATTGGAAGCAAAGAGCTATGTACGTGTGAATATCTACGTGACGGCTACTCAGAAAATGCCTTACAAAGCAAAGCTTACCTGCATTGAACAGACACATTCTAAACATGGAATCGAAAACCAAGCGGGAAAGAGTTTTCCAGCACTACCAGAAATACATTTTGTAAAATCTAGAAAAAAAAACGATAGAAACAAGCCATTCACTACAATCCTTCTTTGCATTCCTTGATGTCCCCAAGAGAGGAATCTAGGAAAAACAGGGGACAGCCCCTCCTTACCCATTGGTATCATTGCTTGCTTGTGTCCACGCCATCCCATCCCACCCCAACTCGACGTAACTCATTCACCTCAATACATTGTTAGGAAATAATAACATAGCAGATGGATATGTGATTTAACGATACATAATCGATGAATGCGTGATTTATGTGTTTGACACGACGTTGTCCAAAGGATGTTGACACATTAATGTTCATTATACGACCAATTTTGTTTAACACCTGAAATAAATGGACTTCTGACGGCACTTTATCAACCGCCATTTCCTTCCAGCATCTTCCTCTTTCGGCACAGTGATGATACATTGTACGTAACAGGGTATAACTTACGCTCCATACGCTTGCCGTATGGTCAAAACATATCAGTACAAAACAAACGTGAAATTCTTGCAAAGTAACCGCACATTGCAGTGGCTACAAATGATCTTTGCTGAACCTAAAATCTAAGTTGATTTACAACGAAGATTGCCCTAGATAATTTGCAACTTTCATTCATTATTTTATGTCACATGCTAGGATTGTCCAATCAAATGTCAGCAAAGCTGGTGACGAGGTGAAAATCAGAGCTGTGATTGGCTGGGTATAGTTCATGAAATGCAAGACCCAGAAGCATGAAATAATTGTTGTTGTGTTGTATAGGACTTGCTGGCATTTCCTAATGGATTAGGAAACAGCAAGATGCAAAGTGTTCGACATAAACAGTAAATTATGGATCATAAACTTTAATTTTCTAATTCAGTTGGTCGGGTGGCCAAATAACTGTTTAACCCCAGCTGAGACGGAAGCTGTTTAAACTTTGTATTCTGCAACCGATCCTCCCGAGAACAATGTCAAATCGATATAACATTTCAAATTTGGCTCACAAGTTTGCAGTTGTTGACAAGTCAGTGTTCCACACCGCCATCTTAACATCCTTGATTGATAATAAAAGACGCCAGCACAGCTAGGGCATGATAAATAAAACTAAAACTGCACGAAATGACGCCCTCCCCTGTGGCCCCCGGGCATCAAAATGGACCATACTTTTGCCGCCAAATTTCACATTCTAAGTATATACGAAACCGCGAAAAAGTTTTTGCGCGAAACAGATTTCCATTCTGTGCCACTATCGCCACGTCCTTTCATCGCGTCTAGCCTTACGACAAAAGCCGGAATGCTAAAATGTGGAGCGAAGACCATATGGAGCATACACTCTTTTCTTTTTATAAGAATAAACTTTATAAGAATAATGAGGCTCAAAATTCGTGAAATTTAAGAAAATTTTAAGAATATTGTCAGGCTCACGATCTTGTGAAACTATTATCTTTAGCAGGCTTCTTTTCTTTTTGAATTGGTATTGTTTTTCACAGGCAATGGTTTTAAATACACTCATCCAAATTTCAATGAAAGTGTCGATAAAATCTGTGCTACAGGAATTAAGGACTTATTCTTTTAGCCATTGTAATAGTTATGCGTTTTGGCATTGATTACAATAATAGCAGTGTATTGCCATATCCGTATTTTCTGCCGCGCTAAGAATAATATAAAGAATATTCCGGGGCTCAAAATAGAAGAAAATTAAGAATAATGAGGCTCAGTAAAAAATTAAGCATTCTTATAAAACGAAGAGTGTATGGAACATTCTCTGTGTCCCAAAAAAAGAAAACAAGCCATAAAATACGGGCCGCATGCCAATTTGCATAACTGGTATCAAGTGTAAAATAATAATTAACACACCCTATAATCATTAATTAGTGCTGGATAATTATTGCTCTGCTTCTTATTGATTATCATCCGGTCCGGATTTTACACTACCGGGTGATAGATGTTGAGTTAGCAAGTCGGTGAGAGGTTGCGTTGTTTGATTTTGACAGAATGTTATGCTGCGTGGACAACCAAATATTGCAAATGGACTGGGCGGTTGACTTTGATATGATACACAAATAAGGTTTCGTGTAAACACAAGCTGATAAAATGTTCAAATCTACCAAAAATCGTTTACTTTCCTCTACAGTTTTTGAATGTTTGTTTCTAAAACTCATGTTTCTTCTGCCGTGGTTTCTCGAATTCCAGCTTGTTCTATCGCACCAACTATCGCAACGCAACCGTTGAGTTGCCATCATCAACATTCTTCATTGCATAACACAACTATCCTGGCTGGGCCTGGCCGTATCATTATCACAATTGAAAACATGGTATTTGCTCAGACACAAAACAATGTCAATTGAGGTTTTGGAGGGTACTTTGAAAAGGTCTGCCGTAAAAAATTCCATTCAAACCAGTGCCAACTATTTTTGACAGAACTAAAATTATACCCACACGTGTTATGATCTTTACAAAATGAAATGATCCCAAAAAGCTCTGTTTGCAGGCAAATTTCTCGCGAGGCGTGCCTTATAAATAACGATTTATTTTCCACAAAATAATTGTCCACAGATTGTAACCTCATTTCACAAACTCAATCGTAAATATGAATCTCAGTAATTCACTCAAAGGTGGTATGAATGATGTTGTGTTCATTCATGGCTTCTTAAGCCCATTAACATCAAGCTAGGGCCTTTTTAAACAGTTTTACATCCAGGTAATCACGTTACCTATTACATGTAATTACATGCCTCGTTCGGATATACTAAGATGCAGAATTTGCTGAATATCCATGTTATGTATGTTGCTATTTATTATCTTGCAATATTCAGATGCAACACAACGATCGTTGTCCACACTCATGCTCAAATTCACTCGAGATTGGGCTTGCGGGCACATGTAAAACAACCGAGCTTTGTTTCGAAAATTAATAGAGAAATTACAATAAATACTCACAACAGTTTAGAGGTTGGGTTTGAAACGAAAATGCGAAGATTAAGAAGACACTGAATGGATGACTTACCCTGTTGAACCTGCGGGCTTGCCACAACGATGGTTAATCTCAGAGACAGGTTCAGCAACAACAGATCGACAAGAGGAGTCGTCCGGGACGCAGTTGTAAAAGGCAGCATCGTAATTATCTACTGTTTCCTCTGATCTTGTCCTTGTTGCCAAGTCAAAGAGCAGTTTTCCTTCGTACGAACCAACGTACTCAATGCAGCAACAGTATAATCCAAAGATATTGGCAGCCTTGAAAAGAAACGAAAGCTGTCAGATAATGGACGCTCGATCGACACCACAAAATATTACCTCTCAGTCAGTCTTTTATTGCTAATTGTTTAATCAGGTTCAGCAATCAGCAGCACGCACACACGTATAGCAATGAAGTTTGTGTATATCTGTTACGAATATACTCACACACCACACTGTCACAAACAAAAGCACAGAATTGGATGTCAAACACGGTGAAAGATCAGATCAAAAGATGATCAGCTAAACTTGCGATATGTATCTTGTGCAAACATCGAATGACAATCTCAAGAAACAGTGCGACAAAAGAACTAATCCACCAAATGCAATAATACGACGACCAGTCGTCCGCCATCTCCACGCGCATCTCGTCTCACACCCCCCTTACCACTAATTAAATAGTTCAAATTCCAAATCACAGCAGTGGTGCGCGCGTATCTTTTCAATGCCGCACGATCCATCAATGCAATGATACCTCTTATGAATGCCTCCCACCGTTAACTACCCTTCCAATAAACGCCTCCGACTTTCAGTACCCGACCTTTTAACGTCCGGCCTTTTGTTGGTGACCACAATTCTATGGTGTTCGCGAGTTGATACTTGATTTGCAGCAGTAAAAGTCCGTAAAGGCCAATGCGTTTAATCAAAATATTACCGTGACGAGACAAAAGCAAGGCAGCAAACCAAGCAGCAAATATTCTCCCTGTCAGACGCTGGCTGCGGCCATTGCTTTCCAGAGAGTAATGTGATGCTATAAATCTTCATTTCAAGTATGTCTGTGCGTCGTCATCGCTTTCATCCGAGCCATTCAATTTGCGAGACACACCTTGCGAGTCAAGAGCCTGCACACTCGTCAATCTAAGCCGTCATCAACCGTCGTCAAACGTTAACCGTCATATCACATACCAGGAACAGGAACAGCACGACAAGGAATAGCAAATTAATCTCCCTAAATACTTCCAGAATTGATTTCCCGAGAATTGAATAATATTGAAAACGCTGAAGGCATGTCTTGCAAAATTAAGCATTCAATGCCTGCAATTATTCCTTAAATGGGCTATCACTGTACTCTATGACATTCCTCGTCCCCAAATCCTCACTATTCCAGGTCCACGGTCCTTCTGCCTCTTGTTAAAGATGAGCCTCAGTCTCGTTTTCTCCTGTCCCAAACAATAACACACAAGCCAAATTCTCACTCGCAACTTACACTTCGCAAATGTTACTCCTTTGATATGAATACAATGTAGCACAAGAGCTTTTACTGGACGAATTACATTGATATTAAAGGGCTTTGCTCTTTTAATTAAAATTGAAATCAGAAAACATCAATTTGTTAACGGGCAAAACGTACCGAATTCTACGATTGAGCCTTCAATCCTGTTAGACTTGAAAACAGGAAACGAAAACATTAATGCAAATACAAGATAAGCCTCTCCCGGCTGATTTTTCACTGCTTACTTGCATTAATATGCATATTCAAGTCGCTATTGTGTAACACTTTCCAAGTCTCTCAACTGACACTGTTTTAAGTCGATTAACTAGGCCATTACAGACTGCGGGGAATAATGCGAGCTCCTTCAATTGGACACTGAAGCAATGAGAACGTGGAAATGCACCAAGCACAAACATAAACAGAGACGTACAAATGAAAATATAACCATGGCATTATGAAACCAGAACACATGATAACATTAGAAAAGAAAAGAAAATATGGAATTATAACACAAACACTAAAAAGGCCTACATGTATGGCAGTATACATAATAGCATATATAGTAAACTTTTATTGTAATTAATTATATATGACACATGACTAATATATATATATTATAGCTAATATATATATATATATCTCAGTTAACGTATATCTAAGTATACTTGCTCACAGGATATATATATCAATTTACTCAGTTCATAACTAATAAATGAGCTGAGTATAAATTGACGAACTCTGTCTACAGAATGAAACCCTGATGGCTCTGTTCGATTCATATATATTTCTAGTGGTCAAATTGACAGTTGATTTTGGCAGAAACAGCTTTTGAAAGAGAGCTCAAGTGCCAATCAATTAGCAGCAGGGTGAGCCGATACTAAGCTTAAGTTTGACACATGCACTCTGCACACGTACAAAGAAGCGTTATGATCTTGAAGTGTGGGACATTAATCTGGAACAAGATTTGGTCTGAAAAGGTCACTTGTTGGCTTTGAAATTCTTCTTATATCCTAATCCATTTAAATTCGTTAATTCTGAAGAGCAAAGCTCGTTTGAAGCATTCCGGCTTACTACTTTCACTATTGTGCCCTTGGTGACCATGTGTTTAAAAAATTAAGTGGCAGATATCAAGTAATTTCCTCAATCATGCCATTAGCTGAATGCTTATCCATTTCATGAAAAATGTTGAAGTCGAAATTTATTGGAAAGAGCATTCAGGAACACTCATCTTTCTTAAAGAAAATATTTTGGTTTAAAAGGGTCACTGTCACTCTGCAAACACCAGAAACCAAGAGACAAGTATGTTGTCCCTCACAAAAGACATTGTATCCACTCACAATACAATACATGATCATATGTAAGAAGAGAACCAAGTGACCCAGGAAATATTTCTAAAATCAATTATGGAATTTCGAAGACGTATATGTAAAACGATTAATGGAGAAACTCTTGATATTTCACCATGCTTCTGTGCGTCTTTCCAAGTTAGTGGAAGCAGCAATATTTAAGACAATATCTTTCAAAATACTTCCTGATTTTGTATCAAAATAAGCTCATACACAGATGAAACTTATACCATTAATGCCATATACCAAATTCCACCATAAAGCACAAGCTTTTGTGAGAAGCAAACAAAGCAGAAATCACATATTTTATACCTCACGGTATTCTATTAGCTGTACCACATTAGCTGCATCACATGGGATACTGGACAGAGGTGCATCACGTTTTACAATCAAAGAGATTTCATATTTTTCATATGAATTGTGGACGGGGTACTTTTCTATTAGCTGCATCACAAGGTATTACCTTTTGATGCAGCTAATAGAAAAGAACATGATCCCTTTATAATGGTACAACTGTATATTCAGAGCCCCGTTGTCCATATGCCATCTTACTTATTCACCAACATCAACAACACTATATTTTATTTGCATCACGGTATTGAATATTTTCCAATGCTGCATATATTTACTGATTTTACGAAGAGGGTGTCAGTGGCATGTACACACAAACACAACACTACTAAAAGAAACTATTAATTGCAGCGGCCTATCAATGATCAACGATTCTATACTCGTAACAAAGCTAAAGAGCATCGCCAATCATTAATACCACGAAATTGCATTTGCGTGACCGATAGAAGCTGTAATTGAATTCGATATCTGATTATAACATTAGCAGACATCGATATTATTATAGTCGGTCGCACGAATATACCACGACTCCTACCGCTGAATGTACGGCAATTAATTTACATGTCTGATATCCATGAACAGTCTGGCTCAAGAAAACAGGGCAATCCAAACAATACCTTCTCATTCACCTATGATCTTATGAACAATGGCACACATACGACCATCGCAAGCAAACATACAAATATCGCTGCTAATATGGGAAGCAATATATTGATAATAAATATAACCTATAGGGATATTGGCAAGAAATTGACAAGCCCATAGTGCACAAATAACAACAATAGAGTGTCAAAAGTGTAGAGCACGCAGTGTAGATAAATGGTATATACAGCACAAGAAATGCAACCAAGAGCAGAACTGCTTACTTTCCACGCTATAGACTAACACACGAAGAAACGTACACTTGAGTTGCAAAAAATCATTACAGACATACGCACGGGAAACTGAGAAACACGCAGATCTCGGGGAAATTAACTTCAGTATAAAGATGGCTGATATTTGTGAGGAAGAACTATCGACATACCTCGTGTTAGAACGTCACTAAGATATGCTCTTACGAGTGGTACTAATCGGAGCGTCGTTAAAGGTAGCCAGAGAGCGTGTTGGCCGTGGACTATATCGTGTCACCATGTTGTGTGCGAGTGCCAAAAGAATTCCTCCTCTGAATATCACAGATCGTACATGAGGAGAAGAATTAAAAGAAAACATATCATCCTAGTTTCCTTCCCTCTAGAACTAATCCAAGGTTTATCAACAATCCTCTCTTCAACTCTCAGATTCAAGAATGCAAAATGTGAGCTCACATCATAAGCCCCTTTGTTACACATCTAAGACGTTAGATGTTTGATTGCTTAATCTAACTTGATGAATATTCATTCATAGATGCACTTGCAGTAAATCCCGCAGATTTCCATTGGCGGAAGACCTAAGTGCGACTTGATCTTGTAAAGCTCTCTTCTCATACAACTCGAGCCGAAAGCTTTGCAAGGCATTCTCTGTCTCAGATATACACGCACCTTACTCTTCTCTTTGGCAGGACATGGATAATACATAACCATAGAAATGAAAACTACAACGAATATGCAGTCTCACTTTCACGAATACAGCCTCGTTTTCGTGTTAACTTTCTTCCCACCTTCCTTCGCAAGCTGTTTAAGTACCGGTCCTTTTACTACTGTACTGATCACTGAGCTCAATACTTTGAACACAAGTAATGATCTAACCTGCCTTAGTCCGTCCCAGTTCTCTAAAGCCACGCCATTAAACATATGGTTATGTGACCTTTGAGAAATGCACTGCCTCAAAGTGAAACCGTAAACATTGTTCTAAAGCGTGAAGATTTCTCGATGATCTGAAACGTGTGGTGCCCCTTACAGCCCTGAATACCCTTATTCATTTTCAAAAGATTAAATAAATTCCTCACATACCTGTTCAAATCCCAAGAAAGCATTGAATCCAGTGTGGAATGCAGAGACCGTGCGCCATATGCATGATATATATGCATCTACCCTGAACATTGTATTCGCTGCTAAACAACATATTGGTCCAGAAATTGCGAAAGAGAAAACAATTAAACTAACCTTGATTAAAACTGGATGTGACTGTTTCCTTTAAACTTGAACCACTGGCTGTATCTGTGTCTTTTATACTTGAACCACTGGCTTTTTCTGTGTCTTTTATACTTGAACCACTGGCTGTGTCTGTTTCCTTTAACTTCAAAGCCCTGGTTGCATCTGTGTCTTTTATGTTCAAACCATATTCTCAAATAAAACAGACATGAAAACAGATGAGTCAATGATTCGGACCGATTTCCCCTACTCTCTAGTGCTACTTCTTTTTCTAATAAAAACACTGTTGTGTGTGTGAAAATACTTTCTAATGAGAGAGTGGAGCAAATGCAGCTAATTTATAGGCGGCGTCGTAAACCAGCAAGTGGTGTTTTCAATAGCCTTAATACATACATTAATTTGACGCATCAGTAAACTGTCCTATCGTGTAAAAGTGCAGCACAGCAACACAACAAGACACGGAAAAGGAATCACGGCCAACTGCTTCTACTTCTTCTTTATGCGGCAATACATATCCGTAGTCTTAATGCAGGCAGCAGAGACGCGGGTATCTATCGATTTGTATCGCTACTGACTGACTGCATTGTCTCGCTCAGACCACAAGGCGTCGAGGTGGTTTCACTATCGATGCAACAGACAGCAGGGTGTTCTGTTGGCGCCACTGATCACCCCAAAGGTTCGGTATACCAATTGGGGGTATGGACAAGTAAGAGATACGTAGCTGTTGTATTACTGAACGTGTCAAGCAATAACCTGGCAAAACGTTGCTTTGAGTAGCAAAGGACGAAAATTTTGCAAGGAAAATACACAAAGCGCAAAACTTCCAGAATTAACTTTCACGAGAATAAACTTTTGCGAATTCCAGGTCTGAACAAAAGCTCTTAAGTACAGTCTTTATTCAAAGTCAAACTTCTTTTCATAATTTGTTTTATATTTTGCAATGTAAGTGAAATAAAAACAATAATATAATATAGTCAGTCAATATTATAACACTTTCCGAACTTCATATTTTAGAAAGTTTCGCGCAGTAAACCAGGGTTTATTTTAAGGTGCAGTGATAACCAATTTGTGTAGTGATAAATCATGATTGTGCAGTGATAAAATCAAATTTGTGTAGTGATAACTTTTTAACAAAACCATTTTAGACAAATTTCAAGAAAATATTCTCACAGTAAATATCGCCCTCGTAATTATCGATGCAAATAACAAACTAATAGTAAACAGTCAATACTAAACAATTTAAAAGCTTCACTGAACCAGCTTATTTTCATTTTCTTTCAATATCTTGGTTCTCAAAAACTTTTCGAGACCAAGACTGCCTGTCAGCTTTTGGGGTATCTCGGGTTCAGCGTTTTCTATCTGTCATGAAGTAGTGAACAGCTGGTCGTGGGTCATATTGCCCCAATATACTCGCATATTCAAATTTATGTAGAAATTGTTAATGATTGTTTGTCGCTGAAGTCGGTTTCTTGAACTTGTTTTCATGAGACTGTATGCAGATACTAGCCTCTCAAAATCTGCAGAATGGCGCTTACAGACAAGGATTCTGTCCAAAACTGTTATCAAGGCGACCTAATCGTACTACTTCCAATAGGAGTGGTGAAGAAATTGATCTGAGTTTGTTTTTTCAACAATTGATTTGAGTTTGTCAATTTAAAAGTAGGCTACAACCACATATCAAACAGTTACCAAGTCGAGATTTGAACAAAGTATGACATGAAATTCGATAAAATTGCCCTGTCTGTTATTCAAAAACTGTACAATGACGAGAAATAGCACCTGGTAGGTCAATTGAATAAACCTAATTCCAACAAGAAAAAACCACACCTTACCCTATGTTAGTAGAAGGGCGTGGTCATGAAAAGTTTGAAAGACAACGCCCATATCATCAAAATTTGCAAAATATGTGCAATGATAAAAAATCCTTAAAATAAACCCTGCAGTAAACTTTGGCGAACTTCGGCTAGATACGCAAAACACCAAAAGTGTGTACCTTTAAAGTGATACACAAAGTATTTATTAGCAATCTATTATAACTAGGATATGTATATCAATCCATGTAAGCTAGATAAAATGACTCTATATGCTACCGATATACATGTATTGGCAACACTTGCCACTGTTCATATAGCATCGCATCTGTGAATTAAGTATCAGAAGCATTGCATAAACCAATGGCACAAACTGCAAGAAGTTAATAAGCAAATGCAAATATGACTATTAATGCACTCTAACACAATTACGACATGCGGGCGGGGGCTCTTGTGAGAGCAGACTTTCGATCAGGTCAGAGACAACAATTTGGCCGCAAAATTAATGTCCATTGTGTGCCCTAAACGTTTCTTATCAAACATAAATGTTGATGGAGGCCAAGGCTTTGTCCTCTTTCCTTAGAGAAAGCAAGAGAAGAGACACTCGGAACGACGAGGGTCGATAATCTGCAACTAAGTATAATGATAACAATAAACTAAAAAAACTAAATTGCTGAATAAATGCGTTTAATTGAGCTTAAATTTAAGCAATCTCTCAATCCCTAGTCATGAAACATGCTATAATTCCATTAGCCCCGTAATTACATTTGAAGATCGGCAAGTCAGAATGTGACTATCTATTATCATGCTATCTCACGATAGAATCGTCTGTATAGGCAACTATACGAACAGCTACGCCACAGGTTGACCGCAACACTTGCCTCAGGCACAGACTGGGCCACGTTAGTACTTACAGCCTCTAGAATCTGCACGTAAGTAAGAAGAAAATTTGCTAAGGAGCAATAAAACTTCAGTGCTGTTCTCGCTGTTCTTCTGTCACTCTACTCGTGCTAACAATGAAAGTGCATAGGTAATTAATCAATACACTAAAACGAAATACCTTGTGGCAGCAGTAACAAAGCAACAGTGATTTCAATAAAGCTACAAGGCAACCAAACAAGGCCTGTATTGACTTCTTGCACACTTGAGAAAGCCGTCAATGGAATGAAGAGATCCAACACAACAAGGAATCAGTCATCAAATTGAAATTTTTATTTCCATGTGAATAAAGCAAAGTAATTTCCCGCAAACTGTACCAAAACAATCAAACACGTGATCACTATCAGCACTTTAAGGGATATTAATTGCATTACACATGGCTGAAAAAGTTCCCAAGCAAAGCATTTACCCCGGTCGAATGAATCCAATGCTAAATGAGATTCTAGGTTGAAAATAAGCCAAAATTAATTAACAAATTTAGAAAATTGTCCAAGTTTGTTGAGAGTACATATCTCAATTTCAATCAATTAAAGGCCTTTAATCTGATAATGAAAGTACAATATAAAATTGTAATTATATTTTTAACATAGTGATAGATATTATAAAGCACAAAAGCAAGGAAACATCAGTTTCGTTATCTGATAAAGACAGGCAAAAAGGAAAGGAAAATGAATGGATAATTTGACAGTAATTGGTTTGAATTTGTTGTGAGACATTACGATAACTTGTACCACCAAGTTCAAGCAAATATATTTTACGGGCAATGCATATTGGCACAGTGGCACGTTTCAACAATTGCTAAGCCATATTTGAGGCTATTTCAATGCTTGGACATTTGAGCCCGAACTCTAATGGAGAATGCATAGTGTAATACATTTGTTGCAGACAGATTTCAACCTTACCTCTTGGACTATTAATCGTCTCAGACAACTTAAGGTGCTCTAATTGGTAGATGTTGACTATATTTGTGACTCATAATTCAGTCTATTTCAAAATTGGGTGGTCGAAACATACTGTTCACTTTGAGACAACTTTGAGCCATCTAGGATAATTGGTTCAAATGTATAAAGTATCGAGAAATTCAATTAAATAGTTAATTCTGAGTACTTCTGCAATGAGTCCTGAATTCCTGACATGCTGACCTATTTTATTTTCCTTCTCGCATCCGTGGCTCGAAAAACCCAATAAAAGAGAAAGGTACAGAAGATGGAACATTTTATTTAAAAAAAAAAACAAAGCTTTCAACGCAGCTTTGACGTCCTTTGCGTAAAGGTTAAACGATACAGGCGCATGCTCGTTTAACTGGATTCGCTTTTCTCTGCTTTTAGGCCAGAGATAATTTTGCACCCACTTTGCACCAGTAAACAGGAATTTGCTTGGTTTGTCACGCAGGAAAAGCCAAAGTATTAAAAGGATTTTAGTGAGTAATGTTTGATCAACTTGGTTTTTCCACACGAGTGTAGAGTTTTGTATTTATGCACACGCAATAACAACAATGTAGGGAATAGAGAGGTGGGAGGGGCGGGCGGAACGATGGAAATTTGGTCTTCTCTTTTCCTTGCATATGCATATCATCTCACATTGGTCGTCTGCGATAGTCTGCAGACCGGATTTGCATGTCATTCCCCTATACACCCGACGAGTGTTTCCCAAATGCGTATATAACCCACATTGTGACTGTGACTTGTATACAGCAACACATATACTTTAAAAACAACCACCCTTGCTAATTCTGTTTGTTTGTTTTCAATCAGGAAAGGAATTTTTGAATGAATTGAAGCCATATCTGTTTTTGGCTACAGAAATGTCATTGCTGATGGCATCTCAACTCAGACACTCTTGCTTGTTGTCACGATATTCATTAAAGCCATTACCTGTAGCAGCATTCACAAGCAATAAGTACATACTTGGATGCAGGTAAAGCAAGAATCCTGGCCCATCCAGATGTCTATCAACTATTACACACATTTCATCTATTTTACAGGCTCATTCACGGTGAAGATGATAGTCAAATTCTAACCTCTTTCTTATAGGAATAAGAGTGACATAGCAGAAAGCAAACCAGAAAAGAAGTCCTTCTTCAAGAGGTTTTTTGGACCAGAATCATCGGTAGCATCAGAGAACTTCAAAAGCAGATGGCTCGTAGCGATCCCTGCATTTGCAACGCACATGTGCATAGGTGCACCATATGCCTGGTCAGCAATGAGTTGGCCGTTAACACGGGAACACGGTTTTGTCACATCAGCTGCATCGGACTGGACACTTGCAGAGACAACATTGCCACTTTCCATCGTTTTCGTCATGCACGGAATTATAGCAGCAGCTGCTGGTAAGTGGCAAATGAAAGTCGGTCCCCGGGCAGCCATAGCTACTGCTGCTGCCTGCTTTGGTGGTGGACTGCTCATCGGAAGCCTTGGCATCTCCACACACAACCTCTTGATGATTTACTTTGGCTACGGATTCCTTGGTGGCACTGGACTGGGTTTGGCCTACACTCCTCCTGTCCAGGCACTGATTAACTGGTTTCCGGATAAGAAAGGTGTGGCTTCTGGCTTGACGATTGCTGGTTTTGGTTCCGGAGCACTGGTGTTTGAGCCAATCATCAGCAGGCTAAGAGAGAAATTCATGGTCCTCCCAGAATATCTTGGTACACAAGATCAAATCCACACTGTGACACAAGATGGAAAGTTGTTTGCGGACATTGCCGGCCAATTAAAGGAAGTTGTATCTGCAACACAAGCAGATCTGCTTCTCCTCCCATACGAAGGTCTAAAAGAGGGACTGTACCTTGTAGGTTCTGGTGACTCAGGCAATACTGCTGCTCTCGCAACAATTGGTCTTGCGTATTTCGGCATCATGTTTGCATCTGCATTGGCAATGCGCCTTCCTGCACCTGGGTATAGCCCTGCTGGCTATGTACCCCCAACAAATACCCTCAGCAGTGGTAGTGGGCCACAGGGCAATGTCACAGTTGACAATGTGATGAAAACACCACAATTTTATTTGATGGCATCTGTATTGTTCTGTGTTGCAACTGGTGGAATGGGCATGTTCAGTGTAGCAAAGCCAATGATATCAGACGTGTTTAGCAGTGCTTTACCATTGATTGTCACTGCTTCTTTTGGCTCTACATTCCTGCTTTTGCTTGCAGCTGGAAATCTCGGCGGTCGACTCGGCTGGTCTGCATTTTCAGACAAATTCGGTCGTCGTTCCACCTTTTTCTTGATCGCAATCGGCAGTCTGCCGTTGTACTTGAGTGTGCCGTATTTGGTTGACTCCGTCGTCACGACACAATCACAGCTTCCTCTTTTTGCATTCTGCGCATCTACCGCCCTGGCAATCAGCTTCTATGGAGGAGCATACGCGGCATTGCCTGCATACGAGGCTGATCTTTTCGGCTCGAAATACGTCGGTGCCATTCACGGTCGATTCCTGTTGGCCAGTTCGGCAGCGTCACTTGCCGGACCAAGCATTCTGTTGACACTGCGCAAATACGCGGAACAGAACGCCATCACGGACCTATTGTCGAAATGCGACCCTGCTGCTTTCAAGGAAAGGTTTGGTCAGGATATTAGCAACAGTCAAGCACTGATCGATGCGAAGACTGTCACTATTAATAAGATGATGGAGATCATGCCAACTGGAACTATGGATCCAACACCTTATCTGTACAATAATACAATGTACACTATGGCTGGTTTGATGGCAATGGCAGCCCTCTGCAACTACCTGCTAAAGGCAGTTGATCAGAAACATTTTGAACAAGTAACTAACGGTAATAAAAAGTAATAAAATAGTATTGCCAAGTATTACAGTGTAGACAAGTTATATCAAGAAATTGTATGCACGAGATTTGAATACAATGTCATTCTGTTATTCTATTACAAAAATAATTATTTTGATTAGCTCAACTTTTGAGCCCACGAACCTGCTATTAAAGACACCCTGATATTATGTCGTTATTCATTCTTGCGCATTCTGACCATCTTTCTCCTCCGCATACGCTAACCCCAACCCTAAGCCCAAGGCCAATGCCTCAGCCATTAAGGATACCTTTACGTCATATATGCTCCTGCACAGTGCCAATTTTTACGCTACTGCGCATTCTGACCACCATGCTCCTCCGCAAAGGCTAACCCTAACCTTAAGCCCAAGGCCAATGCAATGATATCAAGCGCCCAAGGCGCTAGATACCCGACTCCGCACGATTCGTGCAGACAACAGCACTTGGCAGCCATTTTAAAACGGCAAATAGCTTTTGTAAACGAAAGTGTCCAAAGTTAAATCCTCGCTTTGGAGGAAAATAATGGTAAACAAGGTTGACATATGCATACTGTTGCAGAGCATACAAAATGAAGATGCCAGTAAATTTTTGGATAATGACAAAAAACATGTCAAATGTGGGTATTTAGTTTATTTTTTGCGGAACGATGGAACAGGCCTAAATTAATCGAATGACAAAAACAGTTGCTGAATTAAAAATCTTGGATGTACTGGATAATATGTAAGTTCTAGTTAAAGATAAGTGACGTGGTTTTGATATCCTAAAGCTTACTGAAGTATTAGCGACATAATGCAACACAAACTACTCCAATTCGAAAGGAAACGCAGTGGAATAATGTTACCTAAAACTTTTACAAGTGAATCAATTCAAAGAATTGTAGCGGTCTCATAACTTGTTACATATTTAAAGTCACTTAGGCTGAAGATAATTGATTTCCCTCATTGTGGGGTCCTTTAGCAAGCAAACCCGTGTGGTGTTACAAAAGTTGATATCAGAATTTGGTAAAGTTCTGGAATACTTCAGTAAAATCCCGTGTCGCATCAACTAATATTTTAGCAAGCTTCTGGAATGTCAAAACCATGTCACTTACCTTTACTTAGAGCTTACATATTATCCAGTACATCCAAGAGTGTCAATTTTACGTTTTTTGTAACGCCGTTAACTTAGGCCAAGTCCATCGTTCCGCAATTAATAGACATAACCCAATCCCTCAGCCATCAAAGACATCATTACGTCATATACGCTCCTGCGCAGTGCCAATAATCAGGCTACTGCGCGTGCTGACCACCTTTCTCCTCCACACAGGCTAGCCCTAACCCTAACCCTAAGCCCAAGGCCAATGCCTCAGCCATTAAAGACACCATTACGTCATATATGCTCCTGCGCAGTACCAATATTGACGCTACTGCGCATGCTGACCACCTTTCTCCTTCGCACTGGCTAACCCTAACCCTAACCCTTAGCCAAAGGCTAATGCCTCAGCCATTAAAGACACAATTACGTCATATACGCTCCTGCGCAGTACCAATATTGACGCTACTGCGCATGCTGACCACCTTTCTCCAACGCATAGGCAAACCCGAACACTAACCCTAACCCTAACCCTAACCCTAAGCCCAAGGCCAATGCCTCAGCCATTAAAGACACCATTACGTCATATATGCTCCTGCGCAGTACCAATATTGACGCTACTGCGCATGCTGACCACCTTTCTCCTTCGCACTGGCTAACCCTAACACTAACCCTTAGCCAAAGGCTAATGCCTCAGCCATTAAAGACACAATTACGTCATATACGCTCCTGCGCAGTACCAATATTGACGCTACTGCGCATGCTGACCACCTTTCTCCAACGCATAGGCAAACCCTAACACTAACCCTAACCCTAACCCTAAGCCAAAGGCTAATGCCTCAGCCATTAAAGACACAATTACGTCATATACGCTCCTGCGCAGTACCAATATTGACGCTACTGCGCATGCTGACCACCTTTCTCCAACGCATAGGCAAACCCGAACACTAACCCTTAGCCAAAGGCTAATGCCTCAGCCATTAAAGACACAATTACGTCATATACGCTCCTGCGCAGTACCAATATTGACGCTACTGCGCATGCTGACCACCTTTCTCCAACGCATAGGCAAACCCTAACACTAACCCTAACCCTAACCCTAACCCTAAGCCCAAGGTCAATGCCTCAGCCATTAAAGACACCATTACGTCATATATGCTCCTGCGCAGTACCAATATTGACGCTACTGCGCATGCTGACCACCTTTCTCCTTCGCACTGGCTAACCCTAACCCTAACCCTTAGCCAAAGGCTAATGCCTCAGCCATTAAAGACACAATTACGTCATATACGCTCCTGCGCAGTACCAATATTGACGCTACTGCGCATGCTGACCACCTTTCTTCAACGCATAGGCAAACCCTAACACTAACCCTAACCCTAACCCTAACCCTAAGCCCAAGGCCAATGCCTCAGCCATTAAAGACACCATTACGTCATATATGCTCCTGCGCAGTACCAATATTGACGCTACTGCGCATGCTGACCACCTTTCTCCTTCGCACTGGCTAACCCTAACACTAACCCTTAGCCAAAGGCTAATGCCTCAGCCATTAAAGACACAATTACGTCATATACGCTCCTGCGCAGTACCAATATTGACGCTACTGCGCATGCTGACCACCTTTCTCCAACGCATAGGCAAACCCTAACACTAACCCTAACCCTAACCCTAACCCTAAGCCCAAGGTCAATGCCTCAGCCATTAAAGACACCATTACGTCATATATGCTCCTGCGCAGTACCAATATTGACGCTACTGCGCATGCTGACCACCTTTCTCCTTCGCACTGGCTAACCCTAACCCTAACCCTTAGCCAAAGGCTAATGCCTCAGCCATTAAAGACACAATTACGTCATATACGCTCCTGCGCAGTACCAATATTGACGCTACTGCGCATGCTGACCACCTTTCTCCAACGCATAGGCAAACCCTAACACTAACCCTAACCCTAACCCTAAGCCCAAGACCAATGCCTCAGCCATTAAAGACACCATTACGTCATATACGCTCCTGCGCAGTACCAATATTGACGCTACTGCGCATGCTGACCACCTTTCTCCTTCGCACTGGCTAACCCTAACACTAACCCTAACCCTAAGATCTAGGCCAATGCAATTATATCAAGGGCCGAAGACGCCAGATACCCGACTCCGCACGATTCGTGCAGACAACAGTGATGCCACTTGGCGGCCATTTTAAAACGGCAAATAGCTTTTGTAAACGAAAGTGTCCAAAGTTAAATCCTCGCTTTGAAGGAAAATAATGGTAAACAAGGTTGACATATGCATACTGTTGCAGAGCATACAAAATGAAGATGCCAGTAAATTTTTGGATAATGACAAAAAACATGTCAAATGTGGGTATTTTGTTTACTTTTTGCGGAACGATGGAACAGGCCTAAATTAATCGAATGACAAAAACAGTTGCTGAATTAAAAATCTTGGATGTACTGGATAATATGTAAGTTCTAGTTAAAGATAAGTGACGTGGTTCTGATATCCTAAAGCTTACTGAAGTATTAGCGACATAATGCAACACAAACTACTCCAATTCGAAAGGAAACGCAGTGGCATAATATTACCTAAAACTTTTACAAGTGAATAAATTCAAAGAATTGTAGCGGTCTCATAACTTGTTACATATTAAAAGTCACTTAGGCTGAAGATAATTGATTTCCCTCGTTGTGGGGTCCTTTAGCAAGCAAACCCGTGTGGTGTTACAAAGTTGATATCAGAATTTGGTAAAGTTCTGGAATACTTCAGTAAAATCCCGTGTCGCATCAACTAATATTTTAGCAAGCTTCTGGAATGTCAAAACCATGTCACTTACCTTTACTTAGAGCCTACATATTATCCAGTACATCCAAGAGTGTCAATTTTACGTTTTTTGTAACGGCGTTAATTTAGGCCAGGTCCATCGTTCCGCAATAAATAGGCATATAACCCCATCCCTCAACCATTAAAGACACCATTACGTCATATGTGCTCCTGAGCAGTACCAACATTTACGCTACTGCGCATTCTGACGACCTTTCTCCTCCGCACCGGCTAACCCTAACCCTAAGCCCAAGGCCAATGCCTCAGCCATTAATGGAACCAAATGAACCAGCCATTTTTAGTTTTGGTTCAAAATTGATCATGTATTTAGATACTGGGAGTTTTGTCTGTTAAGTTTTCAAATATCAAAGATTTCAAATTGCTGGATGTTGTTTCTGTCGCTTTTCTGCTATGCTAATTATTGACCAATTAATTCATAACAAATGCTTGCTGCTAATTATACCAGCGATTTTAAGACGCCGCATGCGTATATGCGCACGCTTGTCAAATGGAAATTGGCCCCCAAGTCGAAGCCTTTGTTCCTGAGAAACAAATATTTTAAAGTAAAGTTATTTCGACCAGGTAAATAATGTCTTTCCTCGACTCATTTTAAGTGTTCTAAATTTCTTTACACTTGTGTGGATCTCATTTGCGATGTAGCTACGTCATTGCTGCATTTCATTCAAAGTCATTAAGTAAATTACCAGCTCCGAAGCTTGGGTTTGTAAAATGAAATTTGTTATTCAAAAACTTTCAACGCAATACCATGGCAATTGCTGGTAACGAAAAACATGGACCTATTCTAAATGAAAATAGCAAATAGTTTTAGTCCACAAGTCAAACAATGGCGATTTCAACTTCTTTGCTTAGTGTCTGACATGGGCCTCGCGATTTTCAATAATTTCATTGTTAACGAAATCCCAATAACGGGTGTTGAAGATTATTTTCAATGTAAATAGGCCGGTTGTTGGCCCAACAACGTGGGTCAATGTTAGCTCATCTACCAGCAAACAACGAGCTGCAAATTCATCAATCTTTGTCTTTAGATTTAAGGATAAATTGATTTTAACGAGCTCTTCCAAGACCAGATGGCTGAAAATATAGCAGTTGAAATTGGTGACACGAGAATGTTATCAAGCACCACGCTAATGTGCCACGTATAATATCCATGGAGACGAGACACAACGAACAGAAAGGGTTCTTGCAATTGTCATAGGTAATCGTACATGCAAAGAAATGACAGACTAAAGTCTAAAGTTGCATGGCGAGAGGTTATAGCTATGAGGATTGTGACTGCAACGCAGGTCAAATAAAACCACATCTTTTTCTGTTGCTATCTTTCAGCCTAATCTCTCATGCACGTCCTAAGCACCGAAGAGCGATGCTATCTTGCCGAGGTGTGAAATGTGCTAATGAATTTTGCGAGAGCTTTGCTGGTGAATTCTGGCGATATGCAGATGATTATCGCTTCCATTGCAGCTGCCACACGTGCGTAGAACAGTTGATCGAACCATGGAAACTGTACACAACTGCGTGAGTTTGATTTGAAACCAAGGAAAGCGGAGAAAATGTCAAAGGTTTACAAAATTGGATGATAAAGCCTTCAAAAATTGCCCACAAAAACCATGTCAATAGGCTAAAACTTTCGATTAAATGCCAGGCTGTCATTTCTGATTCATTGGTTCATTCTGACTTGCTCGAAATATCATAATAATCTTCTAAACAAAGGCTTTGCTCAAGCTTGTGGCCCAAGCAAATTACACCACTTTGAAGAAAGTTTGAATATATATGTATACAGTAAAAGAGCCTGTGTGTAAGAGCCTGGGAATTTAAGAGCCTTCACACAGAAATTTCGTTTCTTAATACCACTTCGGGTATTAAAAAGAACCTGCGAGAACCTGCTTGGCCAAATAAATTCCAACAGATTCTTATATGTGGAGCTTAACTATTTAATTTATATATTTGTTACCAAAATCAGTTACAACAGCTTTTCCATATTTATTTATTTTTCTATTTCCATAATTTTTCGATGGAAATATTAATTCTATATACAGTATTGCATCAATGATCAATTAATATTTTTGGACCTTGGGCAACATGGGTACATTGATAGATATTGATAATAAAAACCAGACCAGATTTTGGCATTATCTGATAATAAACATCAATGCCTAAACAAGAACCTCTTTTGCAATACTCCAAGGGAGGTAGGTTTTTACTGTATTGAACTCACTGTAGCGGAAGACATCACTGGCCTCATAGAAATGAATGGGTGTGGTAAGTAAGAACTCAGGCTATCTGATAAAGAAGTTAGATGTTGATAAATAACTAGAAATCATCGGTGAAAACAAAGCTTCTGATTTCATTACTTCTCGTAAAGGTGGAAAATTGATAAGCGTTAGCGATCGGCAAGTGGGATGAAAAAACCTAATCATTTTCACGCGCATTCGATCGACACAATCGATATTCGAATGAAAAAAGAACACCGCTTAGCTATATACGTCCGTAAGACCTAATCAAAATTAAGACTTGAATAATCAAGAGAAGATATTTCGTTAAATGTCTTGGAAATATCAAACAGATAGCCGAGCTTGTGTTATGGTAGTTCACAACGCTGTTTAAGTGATGTATACGGCCTTAGTTATTATGCTCCATTGTGTTACGTTAACCTATCAAAACGCACCGAACATAAGCCTTAGCACAATGACTGGTTTCACAGAGGGATTACGATACCTTCAATGCTAGAAGCATTTCAATTAATCTTCGTATTCGCCAAATTGAAAACTCAAGCTGGTTTTCGTTTGCGGTACCCTTTGAGCTGACTTGTTCATTCAAATCGCTAGTATCGTCAAAGCCCTTAATGTAGACAATGTTGCAAATTGTAAACAAGTTTTCTTAATTATGGACACGTCCTACTTTTGTTTCCTTAATTATGGATACATCCTACTTTTTTGTAGCTATAAGATAACAACTATGCATAGATCAACTCTTTCTCAACTCATGAATCTACATTGTGGTTATTTGTCTACGTTATTTGTAAACTTCTTTATTCACACTTAAAGTTTACAAACTCAAATTATACTTTGATCACTCTCAGCTTGTAAAACAAAATCAGTGAGCAAGTAATCTCCAAGACAACGCCAAAGTAGAATAACAAATTAAACAAACCCTAAAAACGACTTATCTAAACATTCAATACTATCAACTCAACAATCTATCTTTCCATGCAGTTCAAATGCAGATTAGATTATAAACTGTTTACGTGACTGTACGCCCCTCATTGTATCAACTGCTTAAACCATAAGCTCCTTGCATGGCTAAATACCATATCAAAATAATGATAGTTGACATCTGGCCCCTGCCTTGTCCTTGTTTCTGTCCCTGTTTGTCCATCTGTAAGTTACATCAGACAGTGACAGCACGACTGGGGAAGAGCACTGGCTCCCCTAGTCCCAACTGAGATCGATTTCATAATTTGCTTAAACGCAAAGGAAATGTATCAGGGGAGGAACGAAGTTATGGCAGGGTAAGTACTTTCATTTTTCATGACAAAATGATGATAAAGTTCCCACTTCCAGATTACATTCTTTTTAAGCGCCCTCACACTTAACTACTACGATGCTTTGATACGCCATCGGCTTGTAACTGAACTACTAATATCAGGCCTCTCTTGAAAACACCTTTGCTCTAAACACGGGAGTTCCCTATTGGAAGGGGTGCGCCTTCTAGCATTAAAAGGGACGTGATGTCACAGATGGCGCCGCCACTCAATATGCAAATCTAACGAAATATGAAGGAGGCTGCTCTTCCCATACGAGGCTGGACATCACTATATACTATGCGCAGCTAGTGCAGTAGAAACGTCAGAGTTGCGGGAAGAACAAATAGCGAGATATAAGCTATATGTAGACAATGAAAAGCATTAATGAAGAAGATGTTTCTTCCAAGGATGTTCATAAATCAACAATGAAACAAGTATGATTAATGAAGGCAATAAGGAATTATATATCCACAAACAAACAATACGTAATTAAATTGTCTCCAAATGACAAGCAAGTGAAGGGCACATAACGTTCTGCAATGAATGATTAATTAAGGATCATAATACGCAACGTGAAAACAGGGAAATTATTCATGGTGTGCAGTGGAGAGGAAAACCTTGCTAAAAAAGAGAAAATACTGCTCGCTGTATTTGAAAGTCCTTGACTTAAACTGTAATAAAAATCTTGGGAATGGTTAATTTATTAATTAATCAATTAAAGGGCGAACAAGGTGTTAGTGGCAGCTTATAGCTATAAACATAGCGTACATAAGACCAGGTGTAATTCGCGAGCCCTGGCTGACTACGATTCAACAAAACGTGACATTTCATCCCCAAAGGTGGGGCTCCCATCAATTACAATTAACCTAACATAGCTATGTTTCGACGTAACGAGCCTTACAGTAACGAGATTCAATGTAAAATGCACTAAGAGCTCCAACTTTGCTATGAAACGTTACTGCAATACTCCACCATTCATATCCGGCCTCGCCTAGTAAAACACAGACATGCGATGAAAAGAATAAAATGTCCTCGCGTTCAAACAAGCCCTTAACCAACAGTACTGTTTACAAACGACATAAACATTAGCTGATAAGATTGCAGATTTAAGCAAACATTTAATAATTTAAACTGTTTCTTGTTGAGAAAGAAGCAATTCTCCAGACTACACTCTCCATCATTCGGCTAAAATCGACATCAACAAGTCAATATTAAACTTAACGCATCCATATTTTAAAGAAGAGTATGCTTGCATCGACTCGTCATTCTAGCCTGCTTTCACATTGCAGAGCAGTGCTGTTTTACAAAATGAACATCTCAGAGATAAAGTAGAGGCAAGGGCTTTTGCAAGATTGTTGAAAGACATTACAGCAATGCTATCTCTTTGGCCTGTCATAATGTGTGACTTTGATTATGGAAGCACAAGCTGTACAATCAACAAGGTAAATTTACATGAATTTTATTATTTTTCAAAATAATTGGAAAACGGAAATTAGGTTATAAACCTCAAATTACTAAGAATGGAGCACTTGAGAAAAATATTTCCATCATGTGTCATTGGGTAAGTCGCTTCGTCAACTTGGAAATTATACTGGCATTAGAATGTTCTGTGGATATGGTGGATATCAATCGAACAACAATCTCTGATACCATCAGATACCATGTGAATATTAATGGATATCAATCTGATTCTGAGAAGAACTGCCCTTGGACCACAACGAGCACTCCCCCCCCCCTTTATCCGAACTATTTAAAGATCCCAAGGCAATGCGACCGAGGCTGGTTGTCAAGCGACCTCACTAAGAAGGTCAATTAGTTGTGGCGAGGAAACTGAGCCTGACGCAGCTGTTTGACATGTTACAATGGCTGCTAAGTGTTCTGAAATGTATTCAAAGGGTTTTTGTGACATTCACGCACTCTTTGTCAAGTACGTAGTCACACCAAAGTCACACTCATAAGAAAAACTGAAATCATACATGTAGAAAAACTTCCTATGATGACCATGTTTAAATGTATAACAGTTACATGTTTTTTTATAAGAAACCACTTTATAAGAAACTTACTAGTAGAATTTGTGCTAAATTACAATAGATTGTTTTGTTCTCCTTAACAATAGAAAACAATAGAAAATTTAAGAAACTTTTACTAGTAGGGCTTGAGCTAGGTTTCTTATAAAATAAAAAACGAGGAAATTGAGGTTGTATGAGGCAAAAATTGAGGTACTCTCGTGAAAAAGTGCGTATTTATCAATATGCTGCAAAACAACATCGTACACTCATTTGGCAAGCCCCTTGATATGGTCCTTTAGAAATATATACAGCATGATTGACAGACGTAACAATCCTTTTGCAGCATAAATATTGCAATGAATCAGCCACGCAAGAATGGCAATAGAAAATACCTAGGCACAGCAAATATTTAAGTATTCTTTTAAAATAAAAAAGCGAGTGCATTCATCATAAACGGGAAACTTCAATTTAAAAACGGCATCGCTCATCGACCTGCTGTACAAACATGGATCTCTTTAAAAGAGCCAGCTGTTTAAATAAGCCTAATGTTTCTTGGCGACACATCATTCACGTTTCATCTGCGTTTTTGATTAAAATTAATTATAACCCAACCGCTGCCGAGTCTTGCTTTGCTACACAGCCCAAATTATACTGGTTTCGAACATTTACAACAAATTGACGTCACATGTGTGACGTCATATAAGCCTGAAACTTATAAGCTCCTTCGCAGTTTTTAGAATACACTGTGTGTGTACTGGGTCTAGTTGAAGATTGCCTTCCTTATTGTTGCGCGTGCGAAGTGTTGGGTACCTTGGGTAAGAATGCAAAAAAGCGCGAAGTGACCTGACCCGAAATTCTGGACATTGGCACAAGTTAGAACACAGTTGGCCGTGACACGAGTTTGCATGAAGTGCATTAAGAAATGTCTGCGTCCGAAGACCAAAAATCCGATAATATTTTCACAGCTCTTCAGTAGCACGTGACAACAGATGTGTCGGCCGGTAGTTATAATGGTCACCTAAGTTTCATACACGTGTCCAAAATATTCGAGACGTTTCAAGCTCATTTCACTCGTATACAAGACCCACCTGTTGAAACTGCGAATTTCTAAAGCTAGGGGCATTATATACAATTAGCAAAAGCATCGTTTAGAGATCTTCTTTGTTGCATAAATAGATACGTGCTGTAAATAACTTTCGCCAAAGTTTACAGTTGTAATTCAGCGGAAAGGAATTTGCACACGGCGCGATTGATATGGCAAGTAAATGTTCGGTTTGGGCCCATAGAAAAAGCCTCTAAATATATTTGCCAGTGTCAAACTCTTTAAGTAAACTTACAAACCAAAATGTGCCATATCCACGCGACCTATAAAGTATTATGAAAATAAATTGAATCGTGCAGAAGCCTTGCCGCTAAGTCAATGTTAAGTTACACTGAAAACACTTTCGGGTCGGCAAGTATTTGTACGATGGAAAACGTTTGCAAATTACAATATATACTATACAGTCTTGTTATGTTTGTCAAGGCCACAGAGAAATATATATCGCAAATATTGGGCTTGCAAGTCCATTCAGGCCAAGCCAGTCATGGTCTTAGCCACTCAATAGTGTCAAACAAGCTCCTGTAAATATTTTGTATGTGCTGTTTCCAAAGATCAAGAGCGTATAAACAGTCCTGTTCATATATGGTAAAGCAATAGTGTTGTGGTGGTCTTTCTTGGCCTTTGCATCTGGTGGCGTGTAGCTTAGATTCTGCTTTCAACGAGCAGATTGTGAATTATGCTAACTCTTGTGTTATAGCCTTGTATATTATGGGTTCATGTCGCTGGCGCTACAATGTTTGGCGTGTCCACACTGGAAAGGCAAACCGGATGACGGAGCGAACGCGTTGGATTATATGATACAAAGCATTGTGGATGTTGCTGAGCAGCCGTAAAGAGCCGTTTCACCGGTAAGCCTGAAAACTCCGCGCGGATTAATTCTGCACATGTTTATACCATATAGTAGCATAGCGATACCAGTAGTTGTCTAAACACGTAGCCGCTTGAAGGCTGTATAAATAAATAAAACCGCGCGTGCTATGAATGGGCTATGTTGTTGTTAACCGCTTACATGTATTATAATATCCAACCTCCCCGAAAATAGTAAAGCGAATCATGAATAGAATTCGCTCTACTATTTTCTCGGTAATATTTCACATAAAAAGCAGCTGCGACGTACGGTTTAACCATATTTAACGCACGAGTTTGCAAGCAAAATCGAAAAAGCAGCCCGCAAGCGCGAGTCTTAATGTCAATAACAAATCGACGAACTATAAATCCAATTTCAGCAGCTAAATCAGTATAGAGCAGTTCCCTTCAATAGCTAATGAACATAAATTGGTATGATTTAGCATTAATGTGCTTCTCGGTGCTCGAAACACGAGCAGGTGTAGAATTCCCAGCCGACATCTTTATCGCCTTTTTCAGGCTGTCTTCAAGAATGTCTAAACTTAGGCCCGTGTGTAACTGAGGTGATTTCCTGACGCAATAAATATTTCGAACCGTAAAGTGACACAAAGTAAAACAACAGTTGTTGTTGTAGTGTTTTTAAACATACGCCATTATACGCTTGCTCGAAGCTAAGTAATATAATATTGAGAATATTAAAATATACCCGATATGTAACCATTCTGCGAACTTAATTCTGACAAAATAGGCCTAATGGTAACATTGGTGGGTACACGATAGCAAAATAGCGAAAAGGCGGTCATTATTTTTCTTTCTCCATTTCTAATCCAGGGCATTGTATGGCTAAGCGTAGTTGAAGCGTCAGTGTAGCTATGATTAGGAAAGACTGAATGGAAACTTCGGATCTGAGAAAGTATTCGGATTTCTGGTTACTTAGTTTATTTGCATCAGAGCATTTAAGGTTAAGCTGCCCGTGAGCTTCCTTGATTAAAGTAGTGTTAATTATATCATTGTTTAAGTTCAAGTTCTATCGAACTCGCATATTTATTGGTTTGTGTGTGCTGTAACTCTATATATAGCCGTGGCTCACAACTGACACTCCAACGACTGAGAACGTTGTGCCAACATGAGATGATAATTTTGAGATGTGAAGGGGATAATTTACATACAGATATCATAGACCTCGCCCCAGACTCTTTTGCTTGAACGCTGACTTACAAAAACAAGAAAACACAATCTTTAAAACGGTGCCAGTTCACGCGATCTGCATTTCAATAATAGTACTATTTGAATTTGGGGAAAGAGATGTGTCCTAAAAAACGACAGGCCTTCACGGTAAACGAGGAGGCACATGCCCGTTACCTCCATCCTTTGATAACTTGTTCAGTGTTGTTGTATTTGTGATATGCACTGCAACGACGCAACCTGCATTTTTAATACTCGACAGCAGGTGAAATGTCAGGTAAGTTGTCAAAATGATAATGAACGCATTGCATCGATTTGTCATGCATTTCACTTGGACATATTGGGGACAATTCTGGACACTTGCTTGACTTATAAGCTTATCTCATGTCCCATGAACGAACTGTCATGGCAAACAAATTATAAGATCTGACGAAAAATCTACTTCACAATCTTCTTGACTGACACAAGCAGCTTAAAAACACATAACGCTTTGTGTAATGGCAAATCTTAGGCGACCACACGCAAGAAGAGTTGACATTTTTGCAAAGTTTGGAACAAACGTTAGATGATAACTTAATTCCACTGGTATAAACCATTTCCATGTTGACTAAACGATCGGAAATGCATCAGTATCGATTACAAGAAAGAGCACATCAAATGAAACACCAGAGGACCTTTGGTCCTTGGTAACAATTAACGATCGTGTATTCACATTCATTCACGATTTTACCTCGCGGATTTTTGCACCGCCCCGTGCACTAATCTGGGGAAAATAGCACAGCTGTTGCACAACGGATTTCACTGAACTGCATACAGTGACTTATCAACCTGACACTTGTAAAAATTACCAATAATCGAGTATATCGTGCACAAGAATCAACCACAGATACCGCGTTACCTATCCGCCGTACCGCTACAATATGCGGCTTTTGGTGAACAAGTACAGCTTTAGTAGCTGTTGCAAACAATCAACAATTACAAGATATCCACTTACCTCGTTTTGAAATCAGCCTTCTTTACGGTCAATGACATCCTTTCATCTTTCACAGCCCACGGCCGAAAAGGACAGTTCCAAGGTAGCTTTTGTGACCACTTCATTGCCACAGAACTGTTGACGACTTTGCTACATCGAGCCTGCAAAGATCATGGAGCACTTTGTAGCAAAGCAAACGGCATATTTTAAGCTTCATAAAAGTTGGCCCACGAAGGGCAGATTTCAAATTTAGAACATTCTAAGTTTTGTGCAACAAGTAGAAACTGTGAAAAAAGTATGGTGTTGTCGTTAGCAACCCTGCTTTTATCATCTTCGACAGTATCAGTCAAAGACTTAAATTTGTTTGGCGCGTGAATAATCTTGGCAAAATATATCCTATATTTACCAGTCTGTCTATAAGCAAAGATGTGGTATTTTCTGAAGATTTTTACAAATAAACAGACTTGTTTAAAGGCTACTTTAAAAGTACAGGGACAAAAGCCTCTTTCAGATTTTATTAGCATTCCCAGACCTTGAATAATAAATACCAAAAGCAAATGACACGCCCACCAAAAAAACCTTGGATTCATGATTGTATAAATACACAGGCACATTAAAATTTGCTTAAAATCCAATGAGCAAGGTTATTGTGACAGACTGTTCCAAAATACAAGTCCCCTTTAAACCCGAACCACTTAGCCCATGCGAAAATGGCCAATTTGTATGTACACTATGGTTAAATATACACTATAACATTTCCATCCCAATTGTCCATATTCCCGTATTCACAGAATTGAAAGTAAATATTAGGCACAAATATTAGCCAACGATGTTGGCCATGTTGAATTTCTATTCTGATTTATGTGAATTGAAAAACCATTAACATCTGCAATCGCTTCACTGTTGCCATAGAAAGATGGGATTTTGAATAGTGCGTTGGCCTGTTCAAACATGATGGTGATTACGCCGTGCTTTCATGTTGACATTTTCAAACAAAGCTTTGAATCACGAGAAATTAAAAACAGTTCGAAGTAACTCTATATAGTTATTGTGCAATTAGAATATAAATTAAACAGTGGCCTGTATAGTTTACACGAAATATTAATATTCATTAATATTTATTAAGCATCAATAGGTTCCAATATTCATCATCATCATCATCATCGCAATCATCATCATCGTCATCATCATTAGCAACAACAGCGACATCATAATCATCATCATAATCATCACCACCATCATTATTACTAGCAACCACAGCAACAAAATTTAAAAGTGCTATCATTCTTTCCTTTGTGTGATTATAAAATAATTTGTTGTCTCAGACTGAAATAGTCTAGAGATTGATGATAGTAATAATAATGATGACTATGATGATGAAGGTCTTGATCATAATCAAAACCAGAATCAAATTAATCATGATGAATCGCATGTTTCATTTGCATATTGATTTACACAGTTACACCAACTGCATTACAAAATGCATCTGTTACTAATTATTCAATGATTTATAACCGGGTTTCTCTCTTATCACAATCAAGAACTTCGGGTGCATTTTTGCCAGCGCGCAACTGCCTTTGAAGACTGCTGAAAGCGCGAATTTTAGAGACGCGCTATGTTAGCAAGACGTCAGCACATACTTGACAGTCCCCTCGGAACATACAAGGCCCACGCCGCGCCATCATTGTCCAACAAGGCCTACTCAAACGCCATCGATGCATCCAACTGTATGCCCACTGTATGCACATACGCAAGCAAGGCGTGCGCAGTTCAAGGCTGAAAATAGAAACTCGAGGTCGATAACGAAAGCTCAAAAACTGCACACTTTGCGCCGGACTTTCCTTGTCGGTTAAAAGCCGCAAACAGTACAACGTTTGTCGACATAGCAGGGGGTCCTAGATCGATAACTCGTCCATCAACAGTTGTTATTATTCCGCGGGACGGACATCATTTCGCCGCGCGCCACCCATACTTGTGTTTACCTATTGGTCATGATTGTGGAAAAAATGGCCGCTTCTAATCGCTTGATGACAGATCTATGTTTAGAACGAAACGGTGTAGGCGTGAAGCCGTCTTAGTTGATTGTGTACTCAAGTCTCCTTTTTGGTCGACAACCTTTATGCAATGTATTGCCCAGCTTTCTTCGTCTGCCCTCGTAAATGCTTACTTAATAAGTACTCCCAAGCAACCCTAAGTGCATTACTGCCACTAACTGCAAAGGGAATTTTATGATAAGGAATTGTAAGCACACTGCAGGCATGAATTGATTATGGAAAAGAAATAAATGCAATAAGCATTGTTTTGTTGAAAAATGAGCCATTTTGGCAAAATAAAATTGGTATACAGTAAAAACTCGCATATAAGAACCTATAAATTTCCACCCAGGCTATTGTTCCAAGACAATAGCCTATTATTTCTTCTATTCTTTTCAACAAAAAAACACCCTGAAGGTTCTTAATCCATTGGTTGTTATATGCGGGTTTTTACTATATCCATTTCTACTGCGGTGCAAATGTACAGTCTTCGATAGCAAGCTTTATCGCTATCACTCATAAAACCAATTCCTGCACTACTGTTCTGGAATATAGTTCTTACAATGTACTACTTCAGAAATATTCATCTAAGAATCTAAAATCGAAAATCGAAAATCTAAGAAACTTTTACTAGCAGGGCTTGAGCTAGGTTTCTTATAAAATAGAAAACGTACTTCAGAAATATTCATGCGAAACTGTTCGTGTCAATAAAAATGTTGCAGGTTTGCTCAAACTCTAACGGTGGAACACTCGTAGATTCAATGCAAGCAAACCAATCATATATCAACCACGAGGATCTATCTTACAAAAACCTCAAGTTCTCATCCAGAGATGTGTCAAGGAGGTGACACAAACATTGCAATGGGATTTATATCCAGCTAATCGTGGTTTTCCAACCAATAATCATCAACAGATATCAATGTAACCTTAAACTGTCATATGCATGATCCTAGCACACAGGAATATATACCAGCTTGATATGCTGCATATCGACAATATACAACAGGTTCCTTGCATGAGGTGAAAGTACGTGAATCAGGGCGAGCAAGAATTGAATTCGCAAGTTGACACAAAAAGTGGCACCAATTGCCAGTTTCGAGAATTCTGTTATCACTTTTAAACTAGCAGTAAATCAACAAGTATTTAACATTCAGACTGCCACACGTGTTTCAACTTGTAACACCTCATGATAAAAACGTGGTATTGTCAAGGGGGTGGGAGACGTCAACATTTTGCGCAAAGTTTCACTGTCACCAGCAACACCCGTGTAAATAACTTTTCTTTTGTGTCATGGATTGTGTACAAGGCGTGAACAACGTAAACAGGAAAACAAATTATGATCATAATGACCAGAATACTACTGACTTTCACAATGACCAAAACAACCATTATCATTATAGTTATGATTATGATCATGGCTAAAATAATAGTGATCTTAATTACAGTGATTTTGATCATGATTACAATGATTTTGATCATGATTACAATGATTTTGATCATGATTACGATGATTTTGATCGTGATTACAATGATTTTGATCACGATTGCGATATGCATATAAACAATGCCGATGATGATGACGATGATGACGATGATAATAATAATAATGATGATGATGATTATGATGAAATCTTTCGCACTTACACTTGAACTCGCACTTGCCTCTTTGATTTCGCGAAAAATAATCAAGGCGCAACGTGCATGGCATTCAACTGCTGATCGGTTTATGGAAATACATCGTGCTCAACATACTGACGTGAGTAATCTCGGTTGAATAGTAGCGGCATCGTGTAGTGTATTTTAACAGAAAGATAATTACATTTAAGATGTCTATGCTTACGCCCACACAATGAATGCCCCAAGATTGTGGCAGCGCAGGGCCTCGATCAGGCATCGGGCTTTCCGTCCTGCCTGACAGTTCTGAGAGAGGGCCGCTCGGGACGATAAATAAAGTCGGAAATCAGTTCTCCTTTGTCTTCTGTATCGTATTTACAAATACGTCCATCACTCTTTCGCGCCGTAAATCCAGCCATCGATTTGGAAAAAAGCACCTGAACACAGCTTTTGACCAAATTAAAAATTAATAAAAACCCTTTTCATAAGGCCGCAACAAGTTCAGGCACCGCCGCGATCGTAAACAACAAAGATATCCGAGTCTTTCACACTGAATAAAAGAAAGCTCTCTATTCTCTCTACACTCAACAAAACACTCTGTTATTTGCTATGTACTATAGTTGAACATACTTCCTTCATCTGTTTTTGTTTCTTTCTATTCTGCATTTTACTACAACACATAGCTTGGGCATCAATGCACCAATGCTCGTGTCAAATATCATAGAGCTTTAATTGGCGCAAAAGGTTCTTGAAGAAGTCAGCAAATAACTTCTTATCCCATTTCAAAGAAGCAATGTAACGTTATACATTATGTGATATCAAAACAAATGTTTATCAGCAGTAGTACTAACTACATATATATATATATATATATGCATATATACATAGATTTATATGTGAATATAGGCTGATAATTTTCCACAACAATTCAGTATTAGAACTTTTTCAATGTGTTTATTGACTTTCACCTTAAGATACTTTAACGATAATAGAACTTGTAAACATTTGCCCATCTATCAAGCTCATACTTTTTGTATGTGCATTGCATATTAACATAGCAGACTCATGTCGTTTGGTAACTTAAAACACACGTTACCCGCACAATATTACATTTAAAGACAATTGCTGGGCAATGAAGGGAGTGAACAACTAAATAGGAGGCGATTGCAAACGTGCAATGGGTTTCCTAGAATTTCTGACGAATTATATTGAGGACAGGGGTTTGTAAGATGCCTTCATCGAGGCTTTTGTCGATTAAAAAAAGGAAATAGACAATGCTGTGGCAATTTTTAACAAATCATGCTTGATAAAAATTGTAGTAGAATAGGATTTTCAGTTTCCTTGTGAACTCTGTGGCAGAATTTCGCAAAGATCAAACGATTGGGACAAATTTAACCTCATCTCAAATTGAAACAGAATTCTGAAGTCATTTGAAGTCATCTGCAGTCATTTGAGAAGCTTCAGATTACAATGGCTAACATGTTTTAAAAACAGCTCAAATGAAATAATTTATCTGACACAAATGTTCAAATGCCAAGTCCAGGCATTGAATAAATTTAAAAATAGTTTCAACGGATCCTAAAAACCCTTGTTTGTAACGTTGATATAACAGAGTATCACTGTTGTTTATTAGTGTCAATTTCTCCAGCAGTTTCTGCTTATCAATCTCAAATGTTTGTTATGCTCCTATACTTGGCTTAGCACACAGTGTTGCAGTGGTAGATTTGAAACAAATCTCTGGGAAAAATTAATAAATCAAATTCTTCGTGACTCACAATCGTGAAACAAGACTCCGTTTCCAACAACAGAAAATAATTTCGACCAATCGACAACACAGAAAAGGTTCATTTAATTTGCGCATCCACTGATATTATTGAAGATTCAAGCTTTAGAAAACATTACGGTGCGTCTTTTCGTTCTTAACAACCTGCACAACTGAAATAGATAATTCAGTATTTCGGCAATAAACTTGCCAGCCCTCTTCAAAGAAAGCCCTAATTCTAATCTTATTTCTATAAGCCACAGAGTTGTTGAAACACCGAATTAATAAAACAAACTCAAACAGCCAATTCAAGACCGTGGAACAAGTTGGTATATCATTAGAGCGCGATCAAATGTGCCCACAATTTCTTCAACCACACACACAAATATTACCCGACTGCAATTCATTTGTGTACAGACTGCTTGCTGGACAGAGATTCAGATTCACAAACATTCACAGACATTCAACACGACAATTCTTGGCTTAAAACTTCTCATGTTATTGCATCTAAACCCAGTTTAAGATTGCAGTAATGCCTAAATATATAATAACAACAGATCTATGACTAAACGTAAGATAAAAAGATTCCTTATAATTAATAGTAATAATAATAATAACAACAATAATAGTAATAAGATATATATATATATATATATAGCTATTTATATTCTAAATCATCTGATATCGATTCATATAAATTATCATTTCATTTGTACATGATTGAAATCATAGGAAAAATAAATTTATCATTCGTATATAAAATTGATCAATAATTTCTTATGCCTAATTCTCAACTACTGATAGCATCAAGTTCAAAGTCGGGTGCCCTTACAAAATTCCATACGATTATTTTCACAACAACATTATCAGCACAGCATCTGCATTAGCCATTGATATTTAGTGCGAACAAAGCAAAACTTTATTGGATCTAATCATCAATGTATATGGCCTTAAAAACAGAGTGCATATACGTTACTGTACGTTTTTGTGCTGTTATCTGCTCGTAATAACATTAGTGGCATTAATGCAATGGATAAGTCTGCTATGACATATCGTTTAGTATCGACCTGTATCGTGCACATATATTATCTATGGACTATATATTCTTAAAAGGGTGAAACACTAAATGCATCATCCATCAACATGCTTAAATAATCGAACTTAAACCCTTTGAGTGCATGTGTATATATACACAACGTATATACAGAGGGGCTCGGTATACCGATTTCTGCGAATCTGTTGTTTGTTCAAAAAGTTAATATTTGAAATTTATGTCATCTATAGCATTGGCATTGGTTCGTCCTCGTGTCAAATACATCGAGACAAATATTATATACGATAAGACATGATGATGCCAAATGCAAACTATACAGCACTCGATAAAGAGACAAAATGTACATGCTAGATAGATGCCAACCCGTTCGATTGGGGAAGCATACAACTCTGATAATACTGGTTCATACCGCCCATCGAAGGCATACCCATACTGTATGTTGGATCTGTCGATGATGCTATACCAGTGTCCATAGATTTGGGATAACCACCCATGGACGGTGGTGTGAATGTGGATGGATGGTAGGAGAAATGCATTGAAGGATCGTACGACCTGAAGTCTGCTTCGTGCTCAGGAGCAATGATGTTTTTGATGGCGAATGGATGGTTGAATGAATGAAGACCTCCAGGTCTGTATGGGCCGTACGGGCTCGGCAGAAATCCTGGTGTGGTTAGAGACCTTGGCGGTCCCATGTCCATCTTGGGTATGCCGTTCAAGGAGAAGTTATCCGGCCTAGGTAGATGTGATAGGTTGGGCTTACGATCGGCTTTGAATCTCTTCTGCCTGCGTAGATAGCAGCCGTTCTCGAACATATTGCCCGCGTCTGGATGTAAAGTCCAGAAGCTTCCCTTGCCGGGCTTGTCTGGCGACCGAGGCACTTTGACGAAACAGTCGTTGAAAGATAGACTGTGACGGATTGAGTTTTGCCAGCGCTGTTGATTCTGACGATAATATGGAAACAAGTCCATTATAAACTGATATATCTCGCTGAGAGTGACCATTTTGGACGGCGAGTTCTGTATAGACATGGTAATGAGAGAAATGTAAGAATACGGTGGCTTTGCGTGTTGATAACTTCGTTTGTACGAGCCATTTCCTTTGGCATTCGGTGGTGGTGATCCAGCAGTTACATCGTCAGCAATACTCGACGAAGTAGATGTTGGTGTCAATTCTGTGAGTCCCATCGTAGATCCTGATATCACTGGCTTAACATCATACTCTGAGACTTGTTCTGGCATAACCTGCATGCTATCCATCACTTGTTCTCTCGTTTGTCTTCTGTCTCGTTATATATTTATATTTATTTTCGAACAAAAAGTCAACAAACACAGATCATTAACTAAACGTAAATTTCTCTAATCCAGTTCAAATATGCTCGGTTGGTTGTGGTGTGTGTGTATATCTGTGTCGTCGACCACCTCTGATTTGATGTGTGTCCTCAGTCCACTCGGTCCAACTACGAAATGTGTGATTGAAAGAGAGAGCGGTTTCTCTTATAAATCCTCACTACTGTGCCAGTGCGCTGCTCACATCGGCAATCGTTCGTTCGCATCGAAGTCTGCTGACAATGAAGCTCTTTTGTTTTCCACTATCCTCTTATCCAAACACACACTGTGCGTAGCCACGCCTCGAGCATTGTTCACCAGCAAATAGAATTCGAAAATTCCCCGCTTTATTGACAGTCGAGGATTCTCCGATGCACGTCGGCTCTTGGCCACCAGTGAAAACTTGGCGTTTTATTCAGCACAAATTGGCAAATCAACACGAAATTAATTATCCTCAAAGCAACAACCGAAGACTGTAGCCAATAAACAAAATCTCCCTCCCGGACCTGTGACTAATAAACGGTTAATTTTCAAAACATTATATTTGCAATGCTTCCATCTTATTACGTAAAGGAAATAATACGTTATTAGCTTGCAATCCGTACTGAATTCAAAGAATGGAAACAACTTGATAGCCCCCATACGTTGACAGAGACATTTTGTTGAATATTTTACTGATTAGCCTGACGAGCATGAGGTGACGATGGTTACAAATAGCTGCTGACAAACTCGAGCGCAACAACTTATCTTTATTTAGTGAAAACTTCACTGAAATCGGAAGTGTCAACACTATACGAAAATATTTGATTTTTACTCTAACCAAACGGACCCTCAGCTTTGCTTTGGTGGTGTGGTGGACTGAAACTCGAGCAGACATGCAATGAAATATGACGAACATTATCAGGGAACTCAGTTTGGGTCTGTGAGTTATCCAGCCAATATTACGCGACAGGTCGTATGGTTCGAACCAGACTGGGGGGTGGGTGCATGCGCGCGGCATGGATAAACGTGTTTGGCGTCTTCGATAAAAGAAATTACCCCAGGGTGTGAAAATGAGGATTTTTTTATCTGATCTTCATCTATGAGCTTCTTGCCTTTCCTCTCATTAAGTCCAAAAACATTGACTTTTCAATTAAAGATACACGATGAAAAATGTAAACAAATGCAAGCAGAAGGGCTGAATTTCCAATTCAACCCAAACGTTTCTTTTCCTGTGATCATTACGATTGCCGAATATACCTAATATATAATTGGAAATGTTCCTCAGCTATATGTATATGCTCTCGGTCTCTAACTAACTGTCGGAAGTGTGTATATGTGAAATTGGGCAGCTGGTTCAACTTAAAGCGCGAAATTTTTCCTTCAAAACACAGCTTTGTAGATCAAAGCGGACGGCCGGGGATAAATCTGCGGAAATTTCCTCCAATACGAACCCACGGCATAACATAATACCGGCGTAATCAACTATCCTTAAGCGGTTCACGAACGTCCAATAAAACCGCAAAGTTGCAGCATAGAAATTACTTTGAAAACTATCCACTGATCGTCGATTATTTAACGTTACAAATCCTATTGGCCTCTTTTGTTCGGTAATTTGTCATTTTCCATCGAGCTTAGAGAAATTGATAAAAAGGCTCGTAAAGACGAAGACAAAGCTTCTAATATTTTCTATCATCAAACGCACAAATGTTAAGTTTATTTAGGAAATTTGTATTTCAAAGCCCTGATCTGATCGCCACTCTGCTATACAAGTATTGCCCGGCATGTCCAAATCCAGGGATACAAAAGTCAAAAGATCTAGAATCGAGTAAATATTTAAGGCAATGCAGGTCTTGGCGACATCTTGAAAAATGAAGCTTATGCTAACATAAATGTATTCTTGATAAGCCAAATCTAGCAACCAAGCATTGATAGCAGGAGAGTGAAAATATTGACAAACTGCATTGAGATTAAAGCAAATTGCAGTGTCTCTATGTTTGAAACACGTCGTTATAAAATCAATCAAGGACACGTATGAAAACTTGATCAAACTGTATAACTGGTTCCATATTGATAAATATGAATATCAAATTCATATTCTATACCCATTCAGCGAGAGATATTAATGAACTTCAGACCGTTTTTAATAACACACATTATTACAACGACAGTGAGGTACACGTGCAATAACATCACAGTTCATTGTCGTCACATCACAACTGCTTTTGACACTGCCGCCATAAAATTTGCCGCGCGGTTGGCATAAAATTGCCGCGCGGAAAGAACCGACTTTAGCATGTTGAGCATCAAAGAGTTCATCAGAAACTTCATAGAAAAGTGATAGTAATGAATATATGGATTGGGCAACATTGTTGGCGCTTGTATAAAAGGGTGCAGGTTTCTATTGTATTCGAACTCCCAAATCAAATGTGTATAAAATTGTGCAGAATATGTGAATTCAAATATATCAAGATTGTTGATTGTCATTTGGAGAATAGAATTCGTTTGACTTTCAGTGAGAGATATTGCGAAATCCTGGGCAAATGATGTTATTACGTAGATTTAAGGTGTCTTCAGTGATTAAATAAAAAATTAAATACAAAAAGTATTGTGCTTAGTAAAAATTATCATGCTTAGAGAGAGAGAGTGAATAAAATTGTCGGACGAAAATTCGAAGCAAATCACAATCATAATATGGTAATCATTCGATTTTCGAAATGAGACGTCAATCTTGATGCGATGCAAGAAGGCCTAGATTTAACTTCGCGAGGAGGATTAAGCACAGAATATATTTTTCTCTCTATTCTAAAATTACAAATCTTTCCATCACACTGCTTCTCATTTTACAGTTGAAAGCAGATGTTCATACAAGCGTACTATGGCGTTAAATAGACAGGTTTAATGTTACGAAATAATGGCGCCAAAATCAAACTACACTAGGGGACAACAGTCCTCGGGACATTTTCAAATTTTTATTCAACCCCCATTCCCCTTAAAATAAAGTTGTTCTCTCAAGGAGACAGACCCCTCTTTTATCATCGTACAAAAATAATTTTGTCTATATTGCATGCGACTGTTTTTCGAGATAAGTTTGGGAGGGAGAAGTGCCCCAGGACTTTTGCCCCCTATTGTAAGTAGTTTTCATGATTAATCACATTTCAGATGCCCGAGCCAGGTTTCTACAGGACGAACCGCATAGGACACGATTACGTCAATGCAATAACGCTATAGCCAAACACTGCAGTTCTTGTGTTATCTTTGCTAGGCACCTTATTTTGCAATCCTGTTATCTTAACAAACTCATTAACGAAGCTCTAAATGGATGTACATTATTAGTTGAATAAAACAACGTTGTTGCAAATAACTGTCACAAACACTCTTTGTAAATGTGAGCGACAATGCGGTTGTGTTCTGTCTCTCCCTCTTTATCCCCGCCTGTGTTTCTGTTTTATTCCCTGTTCCCATTCAACGAATTTCTTTTTTAGCAAAATGAAAAGCAAACAAGGCCAGTGGTTCTCTGCTGCCAACATGAATAACCTCATGTTCTGCAAAGAATGGACAGGCTAAATTGCGGTGATTGTGTTTGTTCAGCAGAAATATGTTGTTTGCCGAGTCTGCCAATATAATCTAACCGAAAAGTCGATTTCTCATGTTGTTTAGAGCACTGTCATGGTAACTTAATTACGTACAGATGGAGAGCATACGTGAATTCACCAACGCGCCAATTTTCTTGCGACCCATAAAAGAGGCTGGACAGAATAGAACCACATGATATGAAGAACTCATGACTTTGACAATACACCGTCGATAACACAGCCTCACAATCACAATGGCAATTAATAACAGTAGCAGTAAATACTTTCTGCTCAATTCTTCACTTAGCTTCCAATCACTGTGATTCATAAGTGACCATTCAACACTACACACTGTAGATTGAATTAAATAATAACATATTCCATGTTGGCGTCTTTCAAACTTTCAAGCGCATCAGCTGCCTTTCTTAAGATTCCCTACCAGCAAAATTGCATGAGAATATCCATGGGAAAAATGGAAGAAACGACGCTTGCAAAAGTAATAAATAAAAAGCACCATTGAAATATAACAAAACAAGCACACCAGATAAGTTTTAGGGGTGTGCTAATTATGTAGCGTTCAATTGTACTAAAACATCTACATCGTTTCCAGACATTGCATTTGAAAGATTGTTTCTTTGGTTTGTTAAGACCATTTAACTGCTTCCACATCAATATATATTCCGCCTAGCATACTCTACACTAAGTTTCTGGTACATATTCAGTGACTATACTGCAGGATCTCTATCCAGTCATACTCTCATGAATGAATAAACACTCTGTTTTGTTGTTTGATAAACATAGATTTATTTGACTACCAAACTTTCCTATATGAACGTACAGAATGACAAGATGTATAGTTATCATGACTTTGATCGCAAAATTTTCAAATTTAAGACTTATTGTTTGAGAAAGGGATCTTGATTTGCTGATTTGACTGCGACTTTGTGTTAAACTCGGCGATTGACGACCGAGTCTATTAGTTTTACAAGCAGAGTTGTTACTTGTGTTGGTCGAAGGATAACGAATGTCAAATATTTACACCGTCAGGACGTGCTGTTGTTATAGAGCTCAGCTTCTAGGCCAATACGAGACGCGCTGAATGGACAGAGTATATACTCAAAACTCAGTCAACCTACGAGTTTACCCACCGCCAACGAATAGGCACAAGCACTTTATCTTTAGCCTTACGTGGCTATATACGGTAGACTGTGGACCAGCAAAGGTGTTATTAACAAGTAGGGGGGCACTACGGGGGTTGGGGGTGCAACGTCCCCAAAGAGACAAGAATCAACATTTTACTCGGCAAAACATTGTACTGCTGACTTGGCAAACCTAGTAGTGGTCAGTATAAATTAAGAAATTGATGACTATGGACGTACTTTTACTCAGCAACAAGACATCATACACCCCCACCCAATAATTTTGTCTAACGCTGCGCCTATTAGAAGAAGCAAAAACATTCGAAAGGTTTGAACCAAAGGACAAAGACAAGCATTACTTTTGCTCGAGCTCTAAAACACGGACCACACGATTGTTATTCCCACCATCATATCGCTATCCCCACTGTCAAATGGGAAACCCATGATCCCGCCAGTCCATATTATACTAGGAAGAACAGCCATTAGCCATTCTCCAAGAAAGGTATATACATATAGACTTGTTTATAAAACAAATGTTAAGCATGTTTACCCTCTTATAATGCGTCAGAAGTATTGTATAGCATTTCAAAGGCAACACCCATAAAAACAACATTTCAACTCTTAACCCCACTTTATCTGGTATGAGAATATCACAGGACAACACCTATAAACATATTGGCATGTTCTTTGGGTGGGAGGTACAAGTAAATTTCACATTGCCACACCTTCATTATATAAATTTCATTAGCAATATGTCAACAAAATCGCATTCACATATACGTGGTTTGCTACACCAGTAGGCAGTATAGCAGGATCTTTATAGAAAAGCTGAAAAGCTACACTGCACTTTGTACTTCACACACCCTCAACGTCTATGATCAATAGTTAACTCAGATTCATCCATGCAAATTCATAATAACGTGTATGGAAATTCCATTTACATTTGCACAGTGACGGACTAAATAAACTACACCGATCGTCTTACGAATGAAACGTCTAAAAATATCCCCCAAAACCTGCGCTATTTTGAGAATTGAACCAACAAGCCCCACCTCCCTCCCCCACCTTGGTTACAAATAAACAGATGAAGAATCGATCAGATGTTACAACCTTTCGTGCATAGTTTGACAACACAATCATAAGAATGCCATTACTGTTAAAGCAAATCTTAGAAACCGATAAATAAATTTCCTGTAAGACCTTGGTCAAACAGCAAGCCTCTATTTAAAGTTGCCTTTTAATTGTTCAACATTAAACTGAAGCCCTGGAATTCTACTTTCAGGAAATCAATAACAAATATTGGCACATTCACTTGATGTTGGCAAATTTCGCGTTGTTCGGGTTATAGTTCGGCTTGCAACGAACCTCGTTCTCACTTAATGATCTAGGAAACTGAATTTGATGCTCTGAAAGTATTCGTTAAATATTTCCCGCGGCCTTTGGTTCTTACGTCACAGGTAAATTTTACATGGGCGGTGTCAAGTACCAATAATGCAAATGCTCATAGCTCTTCACGACAAGGTAATCATCTTCTTAAGCCGTCGGCAATTTCATCATGCAAAGAGGAAAACGGACCACCCTCGTGAATAGGCTGTGAACATTCTCAAAATCGTGAAGAAATATTTGCGAGCATGTATGTTGGAGATATTTTCCCCTTTAAAAGGACACCGTCAATTGACGGGATCGAGTACGATCGTGCTCATGATTATGATTATTACACTATAGCATATTTTCCAACGCTGACTATGAACAAAGGGACTTCGGAAGCCTGTTTCTCTGGTGAAAGCTACTAAACTTGTCGCATCTGCGTACGACTTCGTTGTTGTCTTTTCTTTTATGCGCTGCTCATTACGATAATTACGCGGCAAGTGCTATGCAGAGCATGCCCTGCTTTGCACACACCCAGCACACGTTTACTACGCATTTGATCTATAAGCGCATTTGTCTCTGCCAATGGTCAGTTCAATGCTCGCCTAATTAACGTGAAGCTCATTTGAGTTTGGCGATAATTTGCACGTTTTTTACAACAACACGGGTAGGTGTTGTACCGAATACGAGGACTTACTAAGCAAAAAGTCAACAAGCAAAAGAATTGAATAAAGCTTAATCGCATGTTTACCATGCTTTCCTTCAATCTTCTATAAGTTTGTGAGTTTTACAAATAACTTGAACACAAGTGTAAACGCCGAAGAGTAGGATTTCAATTTACGTTCATAGTCATTATTATTACATTTCGAGGGCCAATTTTTAAGCAAACATTCGGTCAATATTAACTCTGGTAGAATTGCTAAAATAGAAATCTTTCGTGCTGCTTAGCTTATCAGATATCAAATCCAGCTTCTAAACATGTAGATCCCCTCTGCAAAGGCGTGTTTGCCATGGTGCGAAATATCTCAATGTAATTTTTACTATGATGTTTGATGAGACTCGAGTTTATATCCTGCACAAGCTGGTCTGGTTCACGCGAGCGCTAATTTTTGCATGTTCTCAAAGCGGCGGCACACTTTTCCGCGCTGTCCACGCGGTCGCCGTCCATTGCTAATTGCAATGCTGTTTCCTCGATCCCATGCCGCTGGCCCAATGCTGGATCACGAGAGCACATTTCAGGATCACCATTGTATGACCAACAGACAACCCCAAGACTGTATCATAACTTTAAAATACAGTCAAATCTGCATAGTTCGAACTCGTGTAATTCTCGAACTCTATCTAATTCGAACGAAATTCTCCGTCCCTTCAAGGATCACTAATGAACGAACTCGTATCGAACTTTTTGTAATTCGAACATTCACGCTTCCCCAGGTTGTTCGAATTAGACAGAGTTGATTGTACGCCATAAAATAGATTAAAGCCAGTGGTATGAGTAATAGTAAGTAATAATAATAAAAATTCTGTTTTCTTTTACTTCGGATGGTATTAGAAATTGGTGACGATGGAAATGATGCTAGTGAATATGATTTTGCCTGCCGATGCAAATGATACAAATGATTCAAAGCGAAACAACAGGAAACATGGTTGCAGCAATGTGGATGGCTTTCTTAACGCAACAGTGGATTGGCTTATCAGTTGAAGGAAACCGTTGAGAATTGGACGTGGATCATCTTCTCTTTTTGGTCGGGGTGGTCAGGTTTTGCGTCAGCTAAATTGGTCGCAAAATAAACACAAAACAAATGAAAATTTCACTACATCCTGATCCGGTGATGTTCATTAAACCACCATGTTAAAATAAAAAAATAGCAACGGCAGGCAGATCTCACGAAATGCCAAGTATATCGCAATACGGATTAGCGTGCACCTATTTTCAAACAAAAATAACTTCATGCAGGAATAAATAGTCGTTAGGTAAATCCTCAGCGATGTTTTTTGCTGATTTTCCCGGATTAAAATCTTTTTATATTCCATCGGTGACAAAATGATTGGAAAACACGTTAAATTGACACATTGTTAATGTCAAGCCATATAGCATGCAAAAGTGCTTTGTATGCACAGTATTTGAATGGGACGCAACTAACTGACATTGAAATGCATGATAATCATTGCAAACACGTAAGCATAATCTTTAGTCCCTGTCCATTCTTTTTAAAAGCTAGTTGCAAATATACTACACGAGCCAAGCCCAGGGTCTCAACTGACCTTGCATGGCTCCAGTTGAATCAACATAAAACTCCATTAACATCTGAAAAATATTTTCTCTAAAACCTAATTAAGATATATGAGTAATATACCGAGAGATTTATCCGGCAAATTTCTAGAATATAACATTGTGCCTACGATTTCCTGCTCATTATATTTCACTATGTAAAATTGCGAATGCAAACATTAGTGGTGTTGACTTAGCTGTTTCTCAGCTTTGAGTTCTGAATATTCAATTGTAATGAGCAAACAGAAAGCGTAGTTTTACCCTTCAATAAAACAAAACTCCTAATGGACGTGTAGATTCAGCTGTAGGCTATTGTCTAAACGCTGATTAAAACTCTACTTTCAATATACTATTCTGTGCCACTATCTGAAGCCTGGATGGGTTAAAATCAAGAGCAGCCTCTTCTTGATCTCGAGGCCTGTCCTAAGCACCCACGTTGTAATGGCTGCAACTGCAAAAAGATATTTGAGCCTGCTCTTTGATAAGCTTCTGAATGATTGTGAAAAATTCAGATATATCAACCGAAAAACCTCGAAAGGCCTATTTTGTTCTACTAAGCCATGGATTACTAATATTCCTGGTCCGAGTAGTACTGGGAGATTTCTTAAACAATCATCATCTAAGCTTGGATTTTATGGATTAGATTAATGTGACATCAAATATGCGCTGCTATGAGTGTTATATTAAACGAAACTTTGCACCAGAATAATAGAGAAATATGGTTGAAATGAGAAAAATTGTCCCTGCACGCGCATTTGTTGAGTTCACCTGCAGGCAAATTAGACTCTGCAAGCACCAATAAGAAGTATTACAGAAAAAGCAATAATATTTCTTGTTAGATGCCAAAATCATTGGTATGTTATTTATTTTTTCCATCTTGTCGAGATCCAGAAAGTATCCAAACTAACATGCATCAGAACATGATAAGTAACAAAGACAAGGCTAACATAGAAAACCCTATCGCTTGTAGTATGCCCCATACTCTGATTAACGTGCAGCAAACGCGTGAAGAGCTCTGTAGCTTTTCAGCTGCTCTGCCAAATTGCATATAATCATTAGCAGAGTATAATACATGCACCCGCTTTAACCGCGCGTCCAAATTATGTTATTCTAGAGTCAAAGCTAATGAAAAAATAACGACATTCATTGCATTCAGGCCAATGAATGCTAGAAATAGGACATATCATAAATGTTTTTAAAGTTAATTAGCGTGCTCATGTTAAGAATAATTCAAAGACCAGTGCTTGTGTACAGGGCTGATGCAGGTAGCATATTAACTTGTTTGTGGAAAACTCGATAAACCCAGAACCATTTGAGTATGATATCAATTGATGAGTAGCCTTTGTACATACGAAAACGTGGAGCCGATGAAAATTACAAACAATAGTGATAAATGTTTCAAGATATTATGTTGGCATTAATGCGCCGTCTTTGAACTGGTCACCAATAAAGTTAAAAGCCGTAATGCACGAGTCGAAACGTCTTTTAATTACTTAAGCAACATTACCAGCAATACACAAGTGACTATAGCATGTAAACAGCAATATGAATTTACTAATAAACGGGCTCAATTTGACTTTGCATACATATTCACAAACCACAGATATGGTTGGCAGATTTGGATTGATTGATAAGAGATATTAAAGGCTGCAATTGTGCAAATATTACTGAACGTAAAATGGGGATACTTAGCCAGGATTCCCTTATTTGGCTTGAGAAAGGACAATCTATAGTAATCACAAGTTAGATTAAAGATCTTCTCGCGAGAAGAGATGGCAAATTGTCTCTGGTTTTAATTTCGTTCGACAAACGACTTAATGAATTCTAGTTCCCAGTCTGGATCAAAAGTCTAGGGATACAAAATACAGTGATACAAGAGAAAGCATCCAAGCTAACTACGACTCACTGTATGTAAAATATCGTTGTTTAAATTCTGGTTTAAACAGGTGCATTAGCCAAATATATTACACTCTCATCTGATGACCGATTCCACCAATTTCAAGAGCAGCTGCCTGCTTGTTTGAGGGATGGAAAAGGGTATTAAGCAAATCCTACTATGTTCCTTAAATGTCTTTATCAACGTCAGTTAAATAAGAGAGTTGGATGTGCTTAATGACAAAAATTGTTAGGAAAGAAGCTAAATCCGCGCATTGTGCCTTCATACGGTGCCGCAAATGCCCCCAAAACAAAAGACTTCAACCTCAAGAATGGCAAATCAAAATCTACTGGAACTGCAGAAAGAGAAATGAGACTTAATTTAACATTACTCGGCTTAACCTATAGGTGTGAAATGTACGAATCAATTAATTTTCAATTGCCAGTTTGTCTCATTTTTAACTGTAAAGATGATGAAATATTCTGTTAAAATTGCGCGCGGATTATTAAGTGAAACGTGAGCACGCCCACGGGTTGGTTTTCCAAATTTCAAATTCTAAGCCAGAAAAGACAACACAGGCAGGCCACAATTTTAGAAAGATTAACTTGCGAAGGATACTTGCTTTCAAGCTTCTAATCCTCAATCGAGTTTTCGGAGTTAGCTTGGAAGAGGGTTGAGAATAGCGAAGTGTTGACAACCTCTTCTGCTCCTACGCAGGGCTTTCTCTAATAGTCAATGTAGAAATGAAACATCTATTGTCATAGTTTACTGCGCAGTGCACGGGATGATGGAGGAGGATTTTTACCCCCATTCTCAAAACTGTCTTATCATGATTATAATTATAGTTAACTTCATCATCGTCATCATTATTATCAACGTCATCCTTGCCAAAGCAAACATCCATTGAATTAGTTTTACAGATTAGCTTTCGAAAGAAACAAAGAGCTGGAGAGAGCATGCATTAAAATCAAAACTGACAACTGAAACGTTTCTATTTTAGCCGCATGGACAAACGATAATTTCCGGAAAGATTCGTCCATGAAAGCAGCTAATTCGGAAGCATGTTTCATTCATGAGTATAAAGACACGAGCAGATGAGCCAACAGTGCGTTTTAGATTATCGCAAGGCCAAATAGCGCCCCATCGCACTTGTTTATAAGTGCCGTCAAGTAAACCCGAAAGGAACTCGGGATTATAAACGGACACAAATGACAAGGTTGTGCAATGAAAACAAAGAAACGACAATTCTAGCGAATACCGAAACCCAAGCCGAACATCTCCGAGCATTGCGGGGAGAATTTAGCAACAACTCGCGAATTCTAACGGTTCTATTGGGATTGCAAAGCGGCATTGCAAACGAAAAATTAGCTCCCAGTTGCTCATGTGTTTTCAAAATTACCGCTGTTCATCCGAACAGTAAGTTCAGGAAAACGGAGCAACACATTTCAATTGAAAATGCTAAAGCGCGTCTGTTCAAAGATCCCAAGTCACTTGTTTCTCATGGTGGTGACTCACTCACAGTGAATGAACAAAACATCCGGTTAAGTTAGGGACATGTTTTCTGGCGGCCTAACCCTTGAGCCATTTTTCCGAATGGCGCTATGATGAAACGAAATTGACGTTGTTTTTTACAATGCTCATGGAGTGGCTTGTTTGTATTTTTCTCGATTATTTTGGATGTTTTGGACTTTGAGAATTTTGAATAATTTCTTTGACTTGCCCCGACGACTTTCTTAGCATTGTCCCGTGTTTATCTTACGTCGCGTCAAACTTCAAATAGCAGTCAAATGCAAAGACCAGCAACACAAAACACGAAGCAAGGCGAATGACATGAATATATTAGTAGTAATATTGGTAATAACTTACCATTGATAATCAACATCGATGCTTCTGCTGAATATATGATCATCCGTGTTGTTACACTGTTTCATTAGAGTGTCAAATCACGGTCGTTCACGATCTTCCCTGAAACAAAGTTATATGATATTTACTGTTTAGGTTTAGTTAACTTAAAGGGTATCTTAAAAAACATGAAAAAAAATGGTAGATGTTTTAAAACAGTCAATCTATAACTTAAGTTGTTGGATTTTCATAAAATCTAAGAGAAATTCTGGTTGTTTGCGTGATAAATTGCAAGAAAATGAAAGTACCGTATTTCCTCTAATTAACGCCCACCCTCTTTTAACCGCCCCCTCCAATAAGCGCCCACCCTAAAATAAAAAAGTGTGAACTAATTCTTAAATTTTCACTGTTTTGTTCAAATAATTTTGCAAAATATTTTTCTAATTTCGCAAAATATTTGATAAGCGCCCGGGAGCTTATTAGAGGTAATACGGTAGCTTTTTTTAACTCTTATAGATTGCTCAATTTAGGAGACTGGTGATAGTAATAGAACAATAGAACAATAGAACAATGGATTCCAGATTAGGGGGCGGGGCATAGGCCTGGATAATTTGATTCCCTTCTGTTCTGCTTCGTTCTCACTGAAACTTTTCCACCCAGCTTCAGTAGTTAATCACTAACTCTGTAATTTATGTAAGCAGCAACACATAAATTTCCTTAATATTCATTTAAGTATGAAGAAAGTAAAATTGAAGATGCAGGGCTAAAGCAAAGGTCAGACACGTGGTGGAATTACTTTCTTTTAGGCCCAACAACTGGGCCTCTAAGAAGGCAAATGTTGAACGCAAACTTAAAATTTGGAAAATAAAATGCATAAAGTTTATACTAAAGAGTAAACATGAATACCTTTCCTGATAAAATCTTGGCATCTTTGCGAAAATGTACACGCGTGAAATTTCTGGAAAAAATCACGTTGCAAGTGTTGCTTCAGCGTGGTTTCAAAATTACGCGCAGCCTCGTTTCAGATAAACAAAATCGTGAAACCGAGGCCTGTTTGGGAATTTCAAAAAATGAAATGAGGTCTCTCTTTTGTAAGAAAGTACAACAAATAATGAAATAACAGAAATAATGTTTAGTGAATGCGTTTTAGAATTAATTTACATCTTGAAGCATAATATATATTACAACACAATAATTAGAATTGTCTAACAAAAACACTCTATTAAAATCAAAATTCTCACAGTCTAGTCTCTTTCACTATTTCATTCTCATTTTCATCAGGCCACAAAAACATAGGAAGAGATCTTACAGCTTTCTGAAGCATATCAGGGTCATTAAACGATGGAGTGTTCGTTGATGAAACTGCAGTACTACTCAATAGTGCCACCTCATCATCTGTTGAATGATTAGGTCTCATAGCAGTTCCTATCTGTGATATATCTAATACTGGTAGCTTCTGTTGTGTTAGCAATGGTTGTAAAGGTCTTAATAATGGTGTATAATCATTGGGCGGTGTTTTCTCAGTGTGTGGTGAGGTGTGGTTGATCATTTTTGGAGCTTTTTGCTGCTGTGGAGAGTATCCATAGACAAGTTTGCTTGCATGATGCTGTGACATATGTGCTAAAACAAAAATTGCATTTCATAAATATGCATTCAATAAATATGTCTGATTTAAATGCAATGAACATGTTTAACCAATGGAGAGTACTATATACTAAGCATTAGGTTTATTGAGCAAACTATATCTTTTTACAGAGCTCTAACTTTGCCGATTTAAGTTATATGCATGGATAAATGTGTGTGTGTACCTAGAAAGAAAATAAAAATATATTACCATGTCCGTCAGAGTCAACATCTATGTTTGCTGCAGTGTTGTGCAGATAAACAATTGATCCTGTTCTATACTTTGCAATATCCTCTGTTAACAGATCTGCCAGATTATCATTCAAACGAAGGAGCTTCCTTGTTACGTCTTGTCCAATTACAGAGTTAAATACATTCGTTAAGAATCTATCTTTCTTGAGAATCTTCCTCAAAGTGCCACTGTCCCATGATAAACATACAGCACTGTCCCTCACAACTAGAGACACCTTGAAATAAAGACATGTCAATTACATGGTAACAGCATTAGCTTAGATATAACACGTGAATAGCTTGAAAAATATCAATCTGGTACCAGAAGACATGAAGATATGGGAAATAAATACAGAGTGATAATTATAGCCAGCTTATACATACCCCATACATTGCAGTTTCTCCTGATTCAGCAACTGCATACTCTGGTGAATTCACAAATTCATAAGGCTTTATTACATGCAATATTTGCTTATCTTTAATCACATTAATGCTGGAAGAACAATGATGCATTATTAGCAGTGTATAAGTCTTATGTTGAACTTAATGTTAAACTAAAAAGCATGTCCCTATATGTCATTTAAAAGAGACAAAATTGGAAAAGAACGCAGCAATAAATATTGATACACAAACCTGCCGGATAGAAGAATCGACGTTTCGTTTACAGGAGTATCTGTTTTCGCAAAGGTTGCTTCGGAATTAAGTTTTAAAACAAAACTCTTTTTAGCAAGAGAATGGAATTGATATCTTTGCACACCCAAAGGTTCAAAAAGTTCCACAAAAACTGTCTCACATTCTGTAGAGAACTTTCTCGGTCGCTTGATTTTCACCAACAAGTATATAAAATGTGCATAGTTGAATACCATGAAGGCAATATTCCAAATGAAAGTATCCGGAGCACAGAGTATCAACCAGCCCCAAAGAGCAAAAAATAGGCCGGATGAACCAAGAGAACATCTGAGCATAAATAAACCATTCATCGTATCAGGAACGAAATAGGAAATTACCAAGCATATGTTCGCCAGTTGGAAAAGAAAATGATTTGCAGGTAGCCATTTACAATCTGTAACGTGGTAGTGGGTCATACTTGGATTAGGATTGTAGACTTCCGACACCTTCTAACCTTTTCTTCCGACAAAGTGACACGACAAAAAGTAATCTGAAGAGGAAAGGAACACAACACACAAACAACAACAACAGTATCATGAACAGCCTCTTTTCTAGATCCTACTGTTGCATAGTGACGGGTCATCCACGTGGTTGAACAGAAAGGTTGAAGAAGAACCATGCACCATCATTATTTATGCTATAAGATTATACTATAAGAACTCATGCAAACTTACGCACAGTGATTTATTACCTATCATAAACAATGTCGAAAAACGGAATATGAATCACAATATAAGCAAAGAAACAAAATAAACAAAAATAAAATATAACAATTAAATGATTTGTCATAATAAAACATAAGCAAAAACTTGTGTTAAGATACCATGCAACATAATGAATTCACGGCTTATGAATATTAAAAGCGCAGCCTATTATACCTCCTTACATTTCCTATTAAATCAATTGATGTATTGGGTCTCTTATCTTACCAATCGTTTGGTGCAGCAGATCAATGGAGACCAGTTTCATTCAATATTTTACGCGCACAGCATTTGTATCGATCGCGAACAGCGGCAGGGCAGTTGCCAGGCACTTGCTCATAGCCGTCAAGACACGGGTTCTCCTTCGGCATACAAAATGTGCCAGTTCCATTACAAAATGAGCGACAACAACGCATGCCACGTGTCGAACAAATCGTCTCGTCATCGACATCGTCGTGGTGCGCAGGACAGTGAGGCTTTACTTTTGGCGCGCACATCGACAGGGCTCCACTCGGATCGCATTCCGGCATTGTACAGCCTGGCATAAAATAAGAAACAATTAAAATAGCAAACACAGAAAAAGATATCTCCGTGTTGTACAAGTATTAACATCTTATAAGATACCATTTAGAGCTTCACAAAGATATATACACCTCGATTTTAACACGCGTCTATTTTAAGCTCAGGGCGTAAAGTGGAGAATTGAGTTGAATGTACTTACGTTTTGTTCGCTTGTGACAAGGACTAGATGTTGAAAGCTGGAACACTACAAGCAAAGAAAGAGTAAATCATAGTAAATCATATGCAATTAAAATGCGTCTGTACTACTTCTGCATAAAGAATTTCAATACGAATTCAAGTAGTTAGCGTTGAGGGTGCCCTATCACACGCAGAGTAACAAAGCGAGGTTGCGGAGGAGAAGCTTTGAGTCTGCTACAACAGTTGTTAATTACAGAATTATTGAATACATTCTTACCTGTGAAGCAGATAAACAGCAAAAAGAAGAACAATTTCGTGCTTATATCCTGCATCATTGTTATTAATTGATATCTAAAAGTGACAAAAGAAAACATTATTAAATGTGGAAGACTTTAACAGCTCTAAAAGTACCTGTGTTCTTGGTTTGAGAAACTCAGTGAAACCGAATGAAATGGAAATATATCTTCGAGCATAAAAAGTAACAAAGACGAGAAATAAAGGGTAGTTAATTTAACAATCTTTCAAGTACAAAAGGGGTAAACCTTGCTCGTGCAAAACAAGACACGCTTTCTTCAACAGTCAATCTTAGAAAAATTAACAAAAATATTACCTGGTTAATAAGCTGCATGCAACAGTCAATTACATGTTTTAAGTCACTGTTATCAAAGCAAGGTGTAAGTGGATCAAGAATAAAACTAGATCCTCGGATACTCGGATAATTTAATAACTTCAAATGCATCGACCAACACCTGCAATATTCATGCAAATTATTTGTGACTTTTGATTTCTTTGTGACTTTTGATTGATCCTTACATGGAGCTTGTGGTTTCATTGTGATCAAGACGTGCATGAACAGGGCACATCTGAAAATAACGTGATACATTGCATATCTTATCCACGTGAATAAATGCATATAAAAAAGGGCAGAGCTTGATTACGAGAACATAGATTGGGTACTTGCAATAGATTGCGTACTTGGAAATATATCAAAGCCTAGAAAGAACAAGAAAATGAGGTTGCGAATTGGCTAATTATTCCTGATTATTCATAAAAAAGAAAGTCACATATTAGCCTCCTTTCAGTGTTGGAAGAGAGGTTATACGTGTGTAACGCAATGCTGAACTCTTCGAATTGTTTAGTTGAAGTTGTTGATTATACTATTCTGCTAGGAAGCAAATTATTTTTGCAAAATTTCTAATAAACTAATAAAACGGATCCCTCAAACTACTTCACAAAATCCACAGGCCATTTTATACCGAACGCAATTTCATTTTAGCACCTATTCGGCCAAAGGCGCTTTGTATAATTACATGGAGTTTAAGTTTATTTGACACAAACTTTTTCAGCTTGCTAATCTTGCAATTTAAGGCCTGTGTAACATACTGCTCTATATACCAATTTGCAATTAGCGCCATGAATCAAGGAGCGCATGACTGAGATTCAGATTCAGGTTGTTGTATTGTTTGAGTATGAGATCATAAGCTTGATTCTGTGTATACGATTGTGCAACAAAGCAAAGCCAACCGTAGCACACACTGCCGGGAAAAAAAATCTTTTTTGCATATTCATAGATATATATATATAATATATGTTATACACAGTAAGGAAAATTCATCATTATTGTAAATAACAAATATGTGACAATGAATATTGTGAGAATGAGCTTTGATGTCTGGAAGTTTTTGCTGATTTTTGGCGCAATATTATTTACAACCTGTGGTGAGTTTTTAAGTGTTGTTTACGAGCGAGGAAGAATAATTTTCCGTTCCAAAAGTTCGGGAAAATGTTGCTTTTAGTCTTAGAATCTATTGATGTGTAAAATTTGAGGCAAATATGAAGCTATATGGTGCTTGAACATTTCAAATATATTGCAATATACTGGTAGTGTGGGTAAATTCTTGCAAATCCTGTTGTTGCAAGCGCTAAAATCGTTGGAAGGATGAGTCCATTAATAAAATTGTAAACATTTTAGGAAAACCTGCAAGCCGAAATGCGAAAATCAACTCCAGCATAACAAAGCGAGTGGAAATACTAGGTGCCACAAAGTATAACCGAAACCAAAACTCAGTCAGACGGCATAATGTAATACACGCCGGCAGCGACTATGATACGGATAAAACAGTCAATGAGCCAGAGCCAGATGAGCTTGAGAATCTCGGCAAGATAATTGACTATAATGGTAAAGTAATAGAGAGTGCGAAATCAGCGGAAAAGAAATGGAAGGATACCCCCGGCATAAGCAAAGACGTGATAGAAAGAATCAAACAGATACAAGACACGTTGATTAAACGGACGGGGGGAAAGGGGTTGGCGGAGAGATTAAAGCTCATGCAGCCAGAAAGTAACGTCACAGTGACGTCAGGCACCACACCTGTGAATAGTAGAAAGGTGATTCCTGAAGATGTCGTGAACAAGATTCTCGCAAAGTTTCAAGAGCTGAGGGAACAGGCGAAGAATTTAGCCTCATTAGACGAAAATAAAGGTAAAGTGGATGGTAAGGAGAGCTCAGAGAAAACAACCAGCAGTGGGGATGCTAAAAGCGACAAGAACGATAGTGAAACAAATTCGTCCGAAAAAACCAAACAAGGTAATCAACAAGGCAGTCAGAAGTCACCTTACGAGTCCATTGGACCACCAAAGGAAAACGAAGAGCTGCGCAACGCAACTCAAAGCACAGTGACCGAAGTTGGCCCGGATGCGGTTAAGCCCAATGAGGGTCCCAGCAATGAAGTACCTGAACGAACGAATCCACAAGCAGTACCAACACCGGGTAGCATAGAAAATGGTCAGCAAAACACACGGAATGGTATGATGATGAACGGAAAAGTGCCGATGATGTTTATAAAACAAGGTGAAATGCTCGTACCAGTGTTTGGCAATCAAGATGGATCAAGTCAGGGCTTTCAGAGATCAACGTCTTCAGCTGTACCAACACCGCAGATGATGGCCAATATGGGACTGATTCCGCAAGGCTCTGCTACCCAGATGGGCCAATCACGGTCCGGTGCACCACAAAGTTTCAATCCACAGAATGTTGAAATACCGTCCGTGCCTTACTCGACGATCATGTCACTTATGTCCGGACCACAAATGATCTCCAATCTACCAGCAAATCCGCCTCAAATGAACGGTGTCTACAATGTTCCACAAGGACCAATGATGAACCAGGCAGGCTTTGCACCACAATATGGTGGCCTCAATGCAATGAGTGGGCCTGCTGGCCCGGATTCCACTGGCATGGGACGTCAAATGCTTCCAGAACCACAGGGTCAGTTTCCAGGTCCGGGTGGTCCACCAGAAGGCATGCCACTTTCAGAGCCACAAAGAGGTCCAATGTCTTTTAACAACCAGTTGTCAGACTTCCAAAGACAAGTGTCACCCTTTCAAGAGCAGGGCTCTCCATTTGAAGAGAGACCGAGGCAAGAAATGCCGAGCTTCATGGGCGGATTGGGCGGATTCCGGGGACAACCAACCGCAATGGGCAGACCAGGTCTCAATGGAGAATTTGGACTCGCAATGGATCCATCCGGGAAGATATCTCCTGTTAACCCATCCAGCACCGGATTGATGCCAGCGCAACCGATGGGTCCACTCGCAGGCAATCCGTTTCAGGATACGCACCCAGAAGCAAGAAACAACATGGAGCTAATGAACAAAGAGAACCAGATGCTTAATCCATACATGTCTAATCCAGTAAACGATTTGTCAGATCCGAATCCAAACGGCAATGTGCAAGGAAACGCACGTTCTCTAAATCCAGATGCATTACTAGAGTTGGCTAGATTTCACAAACCTGAACCAGATATGCCTACAAACGTGGGCAATCCAGATAATCTGCTTGATAATCTCAGACAAGGACAGCTGAACAGAGAGCTGACAGGACCTGGGGATCCAGAAAGAATAGGTTTGTAGATCAGTAGTTAGCAATCTCCTCAAATATAGTTTACTAAATAGGCAGCTATGCTATTTCATACCTAACAATAACGCGTGGAACACGATGTGGTGACTATGAGCCACATTGGGCTTTATGCATCAAGAACCATTTGCCATGCAATGAGAATGGGGAGCAAAGCAACTGATTTCCTAAACATGAACATTGTTATTGTTTGATAAATTTCAGGAGTGAATGGGATGATGTCAAGACCAGTTGCAGACCCTTTTGCTGGAACCAATCCCGAATCACTTCTGGACATGCTCAGTAAACGAAACTCAAAACAGATTTGGAGTAAGAACACGATGGAGATGGAAAGGGAAGCACAGAATCGAGAGATGGCAACCCAAAGACTGGATCAAGGATTACGTCGTGGATCAATTACTCAGATTGGCACGAATGGTATGCAAGGCATAAGCTCTCTACCGGGTCTTGGGCAAACTGGATTAGACCCGAGTTTCGCGGATTACACAGGCATGGTAGGAAACCAACCAATGGACGTAGGATTGAAAAGTTCCGCACTAAATAACCCTGTCGAGAGCACGTTCTTTGGATCCGCGCGGATGAACCAAGGATCGAGGTATCATCCCAGACAAAATAAGCTCGACATTCTATCACAGAACACGCTACGGTTCGAGAACAGCCGGAACGCAATAGATTCGGGAGATGACAACACGCCGATAAACCAAGCAGATATATACGCCCGGCACAAGATTCCGGATCTTACCGCTTCGAAGCGGACAATCAACCCGTCACCAACTTTACAGAAGAACAACATAGAGCTGCGGGTGAATGGGCAGCCGTTGGCAGAGACTGGAAGCTTGAGAAGTAAGATCGTAGACGGAAAAGTTCAAAAGGGACAAGGCAAAACGCTGACATCAAAGTCACCGGTGAAGATCGAGCTCTCGCATAGTGACGATGCCAAAAAGACTAAAATAATTAACATCGTCACTACTGGAAAATACAAGGTTTCGGATTCAAAACGAAACAATGTGTTAAAAACTCTTAAACTTCTTAGGAACGTAAGCAACGGACGTAAAACTGCCTAGATTAATTTAATTTTGTTTGCATGTAGTAGTGCATGTAGAAATGTAGCATTTGTCTTTGTTATAATAAAACTTACTTGGTTTAATAAACCTGCATGTAATACCAGTGCATTTACTGCATGGTGTGGTTTCAAAATGCATGTCGGCAGGAAACTGTAAGTACAGTCCTTAGAGATCGTATTAACAAAAACAGCAATCAATTTCAGCAAGATCTAGAGACAAATTTCAGTTTATGTCATTTTCAGTTAGCTGTGCTTGGGCTGTGCATTTTATTGAGTATGTGTTTAAAAGTGTGAATTGCAAATATATTAAACGTAGCCATTATTCAATGTAAATAAATAATTACCTTTATACCTGATATACATAAAGAGTTGCCATCCAATTTCGTTATCACTTTGGCTTCGTTCTCTTTACGCCAGCTACGACAGAGCCCTGAAATGTAAACAAAAAGAGATGAGAGAAGGGTAGAACTTGAATACTTTGCAGGTACATTTCTTAAGTGTACAGCCTGACTGAAGTAATTTCATCTGAGGTATGACAGTCTTGTATACATGATTCGTTATTATGGTACATGTACTCTTCTGCAACGAATGTACATACCAGCACAAGAAATATTCCCGCCAAAATTACCAACCTCGTTTCGAATCCGACAAAACCTGCCTCTTTTTGATGTGCAAACAAAACACATGCATAATTTATAAATGAACCTGCTTGATTTGACAATACTCTGGGGCCTTCGAGGTCACTGATTCCGTGTTCAACCACTTGTCTAAGCTCAAACGTTGCTTTTAGCCTAAACGTTTCAGTACATCAGTATGTTCAACATAGTAATATGATTAATCAATGTAACCGAGTCACATTGTAATTATTGTTGCTATTATGATACCGCTGTAAACATTGGAACTGTAACTGGATTCGAGCATCAAACGGGCATCAAAATGAGATTGGTATTTAACGTGGTAATTGCATCAATGGTTTTGCTTGCAAACTGCAAAAGTAAGGAAGCTTTTAACTCAGCACCAGCCTTGCATGCAACGATCTTCAATCCGGAGTTTAGTTATATACAATAGACTCGTGAATTAAGTAGTTTAATATTGTAGTGTTATAAGCATGCGTTGTCACCAGCCTAAGTAATGAAGCTGGCTTAGCACTGTATACCTCTGTGTACCTTAACACTGTATCCTCTTTCCACGCAGATGCGAAAAGAAAGAAGTCCTTGGTTGTCGAAGTTCAGAGTCACAACCAAGCCATGAAATCTGCCAATCCGATAACAGATTTAGAGCAAACGATTAGTCAGGGTATGAAGGATCCATTTACGGATCCACAATTCGTCATGAACAAAATAAACAGCGAGTTCTTTGGCAACAACTTGAAGAACAGCATCGAGGCTGGAACGCCCATGGTTGAAGGCAATCTGCACAACAGAGAGTTGATGGCTTTCAGTAATCTCGGCCTGAATAACCCCCAGACGATAAACCCAAGTGCACTGGCACGTCAGCACGTGAATAAAGACACAAGCCTGCCCTTAGGCTTCAGACAACGACAAAAGAGTATGCAATTCTCTAACTTGAACAAGTTACAAAGCGTACTGGGAAGCAAGAAGAACATTGCCGGCCCGAAAATATCAACAATGCGTCAACCATTAAATGCGAATAGAGTTTCGTTGCAGCCGAAAATACCGTCGAACATAAACATAGCTCACCTAAGCGCGGAGGCGATTCATTCATCAGTGAACAACGGCGCATCAAACAGTCCCGTCGAAACGGTTGATCCAGCAACGACATCGTTTGCCGCGCCGCAAGAAGCACAGCCCGGCGTGGAAACATCGCAGAACATAGGCGATACACTGAGCACAATGCTTGAGCAGAAGGGCGTTCTCAGATCAAGCGATATACTGCCGGCGAATCCAGGGGCAGTGTCGGGAAAAGAAATAGAGGATAATTTCTCTTCGATCAAAGCGTTTCTCGAAGCTGACGATACGCTGAGACAGAAGAAGGTCATGGATCCAGTTAGAAATCCTCTCGAAGACCTCATGCATAAAAAACACCACGTAGCCAGAGTCAGAGGCCTAAAGAAACTCGTAAGATCGAGATAAGACGATAATAACACCAATAATAAACCCATATATTAACGTCCATGCTCACATGAAAAAGAGACTGGCAGTGTCAAAACAGAGGCTGCCAGTTACTTGAAATTAACAAGCAATGGTACAGCTATCTTTGCAGTATATGCAGATGAAAGCATGTTGAAAGTGACAAGATATCATGGTAGAAAATCTTTGCTGATAAGCAGGACAGTGTATTACATCCAATGACAATTTGTGTATAGATTCACCAGTCCGTGTTGATAGATGACTTCATGAGACGTATAAAGTGCATTATGTTTACTAGAAATGTAGCCTATATATATATATATGAGTGTGTATGTATGTGTGTGTTTATGTTGATAAATATAAATAACCGAATGAAACCGAATACATCGTTGTTATCTCTTCACTGTTTAAATCTTGATGCGCGCAATTAATCTGAATGAATGTTCCCCCTGGATAGAAATAAATTAAGTTTGTTCACCAATGAGCCAAACCGGCCGATCAGGGGGGCTAACCAGCAAACATGGAGCAAGATTCAAGGCATGGTTCACACACTGATTCATAAAACGTTCCATCACTTTACTAGGATAGCCAGCCTATAGAATCTCACAGAAATGTTGCAAGAATCGCACTACAATCTATACTATACCAGTGTCATATAATCTACACTTTTTCTGTACCCAAGCTGTAATCTATACCAGCTTGTGGCGCTCAGCTCTTGTTCTTGGCACATATGCACCAAAACCTGCCTACTCATAGCTCTTGCATACACACAGTGCTTTGCAACTGCGTTTTGTTATTTCAAGACAATCGATAAAGCTACGAACGTGTAACGTAATCAAAAACAATGATATGCAATGTGCTCCACTGACCCGAGTCACTGTCCAATAGAAAGCCACCTGCTTGAATGCACAGGCAGCAAAGCAGGCCTACGAAACTTCTATCTCAACAAACCAAAGCTGTTTCACGTTAGCAATGATAATTACTTCGTACAATACGGTATAAAATCACGCATGAAAATGTGAATGAAAAGCAGACTGGAGGGAGGTATAGACGTGTTTTTCCAAAGATTTAAGAATGCAATATAATTGCAATAGAAGTCTGCAAAGACTTACCATTTTAGTATGCATTGGGTCGGTTCTCTTCATTGCAAACGGACTTGCAGATATAGCAGGTAAGGTAGATCTGTGTATGAAAATAAGAACAAATAATAGTTACTTTATCAAGCGTCGGTTTATTAAATATTTGGCTGCGTGAAGCAGTATCCAAGCTTGTAAATACACTGATAAACGGCACTGTACATATGTAAGAATTATTACCGATACATCGTTGTTTTAGATATGTTGAGGTTATTCTGAAAAGTGGTACACTAACTTGAGCAATAAATCAAAACAAATTTCTGCTGTCTCGTGCAACCATTGAAGTCATTTCAAAGACTCCATGAGCTGCAGAAACAGAAGGGATATATATCTCCAGTAATGTTTCTATCTCACTTCTTCTCAGCAAAAGAAGCAACAAAACCCGATAGTCACGATGAAATAGGCGACAGGATAACAGAGAAGGGTAAAGCAATAGATGTACTGAGCTCGCTGATAGAAAGATCCACAGATGGCATGGAGGATGAGATTGAAAAAGCGGGCAAGGATATCGATTCCCCAGAAGCACAAAAACGAATCGAAATTGCTGGTGACAATATTGACGAATTGTCAGATGAAATGGACAAAAAGATCGAAGAGAAAGGTAGGTGTAAAATAGGTGCACCCCCTAAATACATACCAATTAATCTTGTTCATCGATGAGCCAAACCGGCCTTTTAGGGGACTGTTCAGATTTCTGAATAGGTTTTAAACTAGATGTAAACAGCGTTTAGGCGAGTGCTGCTCGGGTGTGTGTTACAATAGTGTTTAATGAGGTAGGGTTGAAGATAAAGAATAAATGGCAGGTATGTTAAAATGAATTAATTTAATTTAAAAAGATGAAGGAAGTAGCTACGACTGGGCTCTGGCTTGGCTGTCAGTGATGGGGGCCGCAGCAGCAATAATCTGACAAAGGATCTCCAAGTCCATTAACTTACATCCACAAGCGCAACTGGAAATTGAAGAGGCCCCCGTAGACATTCCACCACGCCCATTAGCACACATTATATGGTCATTCTGCAGGGGGGAGGGTTAAACATAAAGCCATCTGCTGTAATATAGACATTTTTACAGTGATGTTAAATAACTTGATGGTGCAATTTAAGGCAGAGAAATCGAAGAGTCAGCAAAGGTAGAATCTGACGGCAGTGATGATGATGATGATGACGAGAAAGTGACGTCACCAGTAAGCAACGGAGAAAAGCATGCAAGTCTTAGAAGAAAACCAATGGCTAAGACATTTATTAAGAACGATGGAGGATACCAGAAAGAGGCCGAACTGCAAAGGAGGCTAGAAGAAGAAGTCGAACTAAAAGGTAGGCTGTGGTAAAATAATAATACACCCTGTGACTTTATGAAAAAATGGTCAAATCTAATGGTATTAATTTTTATGGACGGGGGTACATCAGACTCGGAATTTCTATTCTGCATTTCAGGCAAAAGAGTGGAAGACATTGGCAATGGTAAGCTGAAAAGAAACATGATACAATATGTAAATAACAAAATACGAAACATGAACAAGAAGACTCAAATTGACAAGTTGACAAGTGATAGAAAAATAGAAAGCAAAAAGAGAAGAAACAACTTGAAAAGTCATGGTCCTATATTCAGGGGAATGGAGAAGAAAAGCAAAAAAAGAAAACTCATAAACAAAAATGCAACAAAAAGGAGGGTAATAGTGCCGGTGAAGAGAAAGAAATTAGAAAAACTGATGTTGTTTTATTATGTGACGGAAAAAATGAAGACGGGAGAACTTCCAGTGCATAATTTGGAGAAGTTTTTCAAAACACTTGATGGATACTCGAAAGATTCATCGGAAGAGGATACGAAGAAAAAACTTGAGAGTGCTCCGGATTTAGCCAGCTTGGTGAAAACAGTTAGCGAAGGCGCCAAACGGGATAAGGGAATAAAATCGCCAAACGGGATTGAAGAACAGCCAAGTATGGACAGAATAACTGGCTTTATCGACAAGTTGAAAGCGAATATACACGACACAGAGACAAAAGGTGATGATGATGGCGGTAAGGACGATGCGAAATACGTGAAACCTGATTTGGATAGCTTTATTCAGACTCTCGGGAAGAAACTGAGAACAAGCAAAGATAATAACGAGGAGACGACTCATTCGTCGGGAAGTGATGAGAGCGGCGGTGTGACAAAATCGTTGGGAACAGAAGCGATGGGTGTTAGCGGTGACGAGAACGAAAATGCAGCTGACGTGAAAAACCTGGAAGAACCAAAAACACATGCAGACAAATCAGCCAGTTTAGAAGCCGAAATCACAAGGAAACAAGTGCAGAAGATGCTGAGCAACATTGCAGAGATCAATGCTACGCTGCTGAGAAATGGCAAGAAACACAAAACGTTTCACAGCAAGCCGAAACCGAAGAAACGATGCAAAGAAGGCAATTGCGTGGGACGAGAAATAATTTCAATGCTAGACAAGGCGTTGCACGAGGTACAGAAAGAGAAAGACGAGCCAAGCAAGCCAAAATCTGTGAATGCACCGAGCAACGCACAGCCCAAGATTGCTGGCGACGTACGCTCGAAATCCGACCCGTATGCTGGTATAGGTTTCATGACTAATCAAGACGGCACGAAGAATACCGATGCCAGTGATGCATCAAGCGACCAACAGGCACACAGCGTACAGGGGGAATCGAGGAAATTAGAGCCACACAGTTCAGACATCATAGGAACAAGTGTACCAGCGAATAGAATGCTGCACCATGGTCGCGATCACGATGATGATGACGATGATGATGATGATGATGATGATGATGAAGATACTGTTTATCATTATCCACTGCATCAAATGGTGCACCATGTTCACAATGACAATCACCTGCAAATTGCCGACAACCATCACCAATATGATCATGCCGTTTTGGGTTATTCGCCACCGCTTAATGTGGAAACAGCGCCAATGCATCACTACCCAAACAGACACGTACACGACCATCTGGACGTAGATTCAATGTTAAGGGGTCATCCTTATCCCCATCACCATCACATGCCGGAGGTATCGCTGGAAGGCCCCATATCACTCGCACCAGTCTACGAAGACATGCATCACATGCTGAACGGGCCAGGCATTCACGACCAGACTGACGTCCACTACGAGGTTGAGATGCACGCGCATCCAGGTCACCATGGATACGGTCACCTAGACGACAACGATGATGATTACGACGATGAAGAGAATCATCATAATCATAATCATCATCACCATCATCATGGTGATGAAAATCATCGTACTGGTTATCGTTACGCAGAAGGATATCATCACGATGATGATGATCATGATTATCATGATGATTACAATCATGGAGATAACCATGAGCATGGCATCAATGGAGATAAAAGTGAGTTTATTAAGTAATACAAAATATGGAAAATGCGTAGTGTAGTGCATTCGGTGCATGCAGTCTTCGACTGCCAACTTTCTAGTCCGGGAGCCAGAGGGGCATACCATGCACTCCCCTCAGGAATCTACAAAGTGGGTACTTATTAAGACCTTAGATACTAAATTGTTGATTTCAGGTTGTTTAACAGTCTCTCATAGTTGAAACCTGTTTCCAAATGATCAAACACCCTGATTAACACCATCTGTGACCCATATCACTAAAAAGACAATTTCAATGATAATTATACCATCTAATGTTAATGGAATAATAAGAATAGAAGCTTATCATATCATGAACAGGAGATGAGTGTGCAACAAAAAGGAAAAAATTTCGTGCTCCAAAGACTCGAGAGTTTTTGGAGCACGAAATAAGAATAAAAAAGAAAATGCTTAAAAATTTCTAAAGGCTTAAATATCAAATTGTCTTAGTTGTATGTAATGTAGCTTGTGTGTAATAAGAGATTTATTAAAAATTCACTCGTCATGGCTTGTCTTTCAGAGCACATCATAACATCAGCCAAGAAAAACTGGAGGTCGAAGAAAACAAAGCCATTTAAAAACAAAAAAACAAAACATGAGTCACACAAAAAATCAAGAAGATCCACTCTTCTTCGTGGTAATGACGACGATGATAATGATGATGATGATGATGATGATGAAGTAGAAAATGTTCCAAGAAATGGATATGGCGTTTCACGACTTAGCTATTTAACGGAACAGAACGGCAACTCAATGGAGCACGAAATAGCCCACGGAATACACGACGTAGAAGCCATTGGAAGAAGCATTGAACACAATGGTAACTGAATCCGTATTTTAGCTCAACTCTGCATATTCACATCTATCTTAAATACTGTGAATAGAGTAGGTTACAAATAAAGAAACCTTCATGCACGAACAATTATTCGTATAGTGACTCGTATAACATATATCATTATACACTCGATTTTTCGTTAAACATTGTCAGTGCTGCTTGTAAAGAGAACATAAACTCTTCTCTCTGCTTCAGTTCAACACGGAGTTGATAGAGTGACAGAGCTAAGCAATGATGAAGTTGAAGCACCAGATTATGACCATGAGGGACATATGCAGCCAAATATCCATCGGGAAGACATTGATGACGATGATAATGATGAATAATAGTTTTTACTTAATTAATACCAATAATGTGGTATCAAGTAAGCTGTATCTAAAGTTTTGTTTTATAAAGCACACGATCACTGTGAACCATGTTGCAATTTGATTTGATGTAATGCTTTTCTGTACATTTTTCAACTCATTTGTCATTGAGCTGTTCTACTCGAGACATATATACAGAATATATACAGAATGTAAGACAAATACCGTATTTCCTCTAATAAACGCCCGGGCGCTTATTAAATATTTTGGAAAATTATAAAAATATTTGGCAACATTATTTGAACCAAACAGTGAAAATTTAAGAATTAGCTCACATTTTTTGATTTTAAGGTGGGCGCTTATTGGAGGGGGCGGTTAAAAGAGGGTGGGCGCTAATGAGAGGAAATACGGTATACAAAGTTAAAATGTGAACTGAATTCAGCAGTCAATTCATAGCTATTGTCTCGGCCAGCGAAGTCCAGGTTTCCACCACTCGAATGGTTGATACCTCTTGTAACCAAGCAGACGCTTCGTGAACGTGAATTGCGGAGACTTCAAAAACTGACAGCAATGCTCCACATCGCAATGAAAATGTGGCGCCTTGTCTTTACATCGGTACAGCGCGTAAACCTTAGAATCATTACGAAATTTGCCTTTACTCTTCAAATCGTTCACGCCTTTACAGAGCCGAAAAAGAATGGTCTCTTTTTCAGCTTTCATTTTGTTTTTTAATGATCTTGATACCTCACGAATGAGCTCCACGACGTGTTCATTCTTGTAAATAATGCCTGCATCTAAATAGCGTTTCAAATCCTTATCCTGTGGCATTAATGCTACTTTAGCGTAATATTGCAACGCTTTGTTGCTCTTATTTTCCTTCAGGCCCTGGCGTACGTTGGTCCACATTTCGTTGTAAAATTCCCAGTTGGGCATTTTCTCCGATTTAATCCAAAACTTCTCATAATCCCTATACGAGTTTCTCACCCTCTCCGCAACTAAATTCACGTCGAAAATATCCGTGTTGAATCTTTTCCGCGCGGTAAATTTCTTCAACATCGAGTCGAACTCCGGGTTGATGTAATGCAGAATTCTTGCATGGTTAGTGAAACAGGCGATTTTGATCTTCTTGGAACTGATAAACGGCTGGACAATCGAGCTATCCCTGTTAATTACGGTGACGTTTCCTGGTTGGCGATAGTCGACGGCAAAGCTGACAACATGCTGTGGCAAAATAGGCACAGAATCGCCAAAATTCCGTCGCCACAACTGAACGTTAATCGCTCCTTTGCCGCACATGTAGCCTAGGAAGAGCTTGACGCCCTTGTCAGCTTCCCACTGACCGACAAGGGAGAGTTGATAGGGATTCATTGTCAATACATTTCGCTTGAAAAACAGGCGCTGATGAAACGGATCTTTAGGAAGCTTCTCAGATGTGTAATCCGGTGTTTTCAGAGCAACTTCGTCGTTAAAAATCGTAGCGTGCGTGATGCCGCGATTAGTGAGCTGGGCAAAAAATGACCTGGCAATGCCTGGTGTCAGACCTTGCAGCCAAAAAATCTCATCTGAATCGATATGCAAAAGCCACGCTATGTTATCCGCTTTCGCCATAACTCCAGCCCGCGCGACATTCAAAATCTGCCGCGCGGTGTGCTCGGTGTGGATGTGAACTCCGAACGCAGGAAGCAGCCATTGTTCTGGCTCTGAATCGACACTCGGGCCAACTGGCTTGAGCGACCAAAATCTCTTACGATACTGTTTGTCGACTTTGATTATTGTCAGCGTGCTCTTGTGCTCGGCGGCGCCACGTAGCGCGTCTATAACCTCCTCATCGTAGCTGGGATCGTCGAAAAAAATGTAGATGCGCGCGAATCCGATCGCAATGTGATATCGAAGCCATGAATGGGCCCAGGTGAGAGAGGTTCCACGCCACGTGGACACAATGGCAAGGGTATTATCGTTATATGTTGCATGCGCGTCGGCAGTGCTTGGTCTGATGTCAAGCGGTTGATGGTCGCCGGAGGTTACGAAGGATTCGTCCGCAAAAGCAATGTCAAATAGCTCATGCAATAACATAAGTAAGAAAAACATACCATGATATCGTTTGAAAGCCTGTGCAAAACGCATCGTCCCAGCACCTTTGTTCTACCAAGGCCAGCATTGACATCAACCTACAACAGGAGTAAGAGATCATTGGTTTGTATTACTGAAAAGTAGCTGCACTAGAAATAGCTAATAGTGTTCGTCCAGAGGTTTGTAACATTACTCAATTGCTCAATCACTCTATCACATAAGCCCTCTATCATACCAGTACAAAATGTACTTTGCGGTTCTCGTGCAAGAAGTTTCATACAAGAACGACTATGGAAGCCCTATGTCGCACCAAATGAGAGCCCTGTAAGTCAAACAAGCAACAGCCTTGCCACTAAGTCTATAATGAAGCCAATGCTACGCATAGACAAGGACCACGGGGGAAGCTGCACAAATCCCAATGCTACAATTAACGAATGTTGGCCTTGCTACAATCAAAAGACACCTGCAGAGAATTTTGTAGCAAATTTAGAATAGCTGCATTTACATAGAGAAGCCAAAACAAGAAAACACAAGAATAGACCTTTTCTTGAAGTATAGCCAAAGCGAGGCTGTGACTAGGTGTCCGTAGAGAAAATCACGTTACCATTGCCAACAACAAACAATTTCAGTCCAGGGGTATTTCTGGTGCTAATACAATAGTTTAGCAGTGTTTATTGGTGCTCAGTTAGGCAAGTATGCAGTGCAATTTAATAATACCTGCCACCCGTAGAACCCAGGATCCGTAAACAAGCCAAACGCGCCAGTGCCCAAAGGTCACACCGTATCACTGACGCCAGATTCAACTTTCCCACACGAATCATCGATTTTTTTTTTCGCCAAAATTTCATAGAAATATTTCTCGAAAATCAATATTTAAAATCAAAAACAGGATTTTGATCACAGCTCCAAAGGTAAGGCGTTCATGAAATTCGTTTTTGAAAATGTTGTCGGGTGAATTAGGTGAAAATATCATATAAACATTTTTGTTATGGTAATGGTTTCATCTAGGTTTAGCTAAGTGCTTACGTATTATATCCAAATTACCTTTACTTACTTTTTAACAAGTTTATATCAACCACTGAATGACAATTTAGAAAAATATGACCAATAATATTCAGTATCGTATCATGTAATCAGTGTTAAAATCTTTTGAATATTATATAGGTTAAATGTAATATTTATCATATCAAAGCATAATAACTGGGCATAGGTCCTAACAAGCTCGATATTTGTGAAAATACGTTCTGATCGTTAAAGTTATTAATTTATTCCAGAGCAAAGTGAAAGACAGAGCTCAAATGGCCAGGAGACATGTCAATTAGAGCTTAGAAATGTCTCTTTATTTGTTGTTGTTGGTCTGTTGCCTTTGTGCTACAGAAGGTAAGAAATCAAAGCCATACAAAACTCTTTATAACGTTGTCTACGTAATTGGTAATGATCGATCAAATTTCATATGTTTTAAAGCGTTCAGTGCTAACATCAAAGTTCCCAAAGAGAAGTGTACTAACACTTGTAGCTAGTACAACACAATGGCCTAATATAAAATGAGGTTCTTGTCGTCTCCATTCCTTTAGGTTCGTCACAACTTGCCAAAAAGCAATACGTCAACCTTGGAGACTCATTTAACTATGGAGGTGAAGATTCAGGAATTGAGGACGGATTCTCTAGGGGCCTCAGCGACAACGCCCTGGGGAGCGACATAGGGGCACCCAGCAGTCAAATGCACATCACAGAAAACAACCAAGGAGGACTCAGTCTTGGAGACGATGCCAACGATGGATTAGGTGGACTTGGCAGTCTGCTGGGAGCTGGAGGAAACATTGTCAGCTCGCTTTCCAACATGAACTCTTTGGGAAGCCTCGGCGGAAGCGAGGACTTGGGACTCGGAGGAGATTCGAGTGAAGGAATGTTCGGTAAGAATAGTGCAAGCTTGGACGCTCTGGCAGCGGGAAAAGACCTTTATACTAGCAACAATCAGTTGACAAACGGGCTGGGTAGTAATGAAAAATCGGAAGACAATGCAGATGCTAGCAGTTTGCTTGCAGCGTTTGGCCTAGGCGGCGGCAAGTCGGACAGTAAGGCAGATACGACGACAAGCAATAGTGCATTGGAAAGTTTGGCCGGCGGCCTGCAAGGCGACAAGCAACAATCGCTTTTGTCGCTGTTGAATCTCGGCAAATCATCGTCGTCCGAGAATAGCCAAACTAAGGGAGATCTTGCCGGACAGTCGACGTCAGATGAAGGTCTAAATTCTAACGATAATTTTAACCTGGATGCTGGCAACAGTAACGGTGCTGAGAACTCTGTTAACCTGGGGGATTCCATGCTGACCGGAGCAACGAACACGGATCTGCTCGGATTGAGTAAAAGCGACCTGTCCACCCTGCTTGGCGGGTCATCAGCTCTGGAGAGTTCTTCGCCCAGTTCAAGTCCTTCGAGTCCAAGTTCGAATCTAGTAAGTGCGTTGAAAAACATAAAAACTGGCAGCGATGGAGTCAATGATGGATCTCTTGCCATATTGCAGAAACTTTTGAGTGGATCCACAAAACAAGGAGATGACAGACAAGGCATTGGAGAGTTTGGAGGTATGTGTAAGGCTCTCTATTAGTCTAATCCAACAAAAGTGTAAAACCTGTCGGCAATCAACACTGGAACCTGATTGGCACATTAGTCCACTAAGCAGACCAATAAAAGAAGCTCCATTGTCAGCAAACAATAACAGATTCACGACAAGCTTCTTATCTGCCAAAAATAGATCGGAAATAACTTATTCTCTGGCAACAATAAGGCTGAGTGGTAGTTTTGGATACAGGTCTCAGGTCCCAGTCTCGGGTCTTAGTCTCAGGTCCCAGTTGCGGGCACTCAGAGTGAAGGTTCTATAGATTAACTGGAATTGACGATTTCCTGTTTCGTTCTCTAGGTGAAGGCAGCCTTTCCAATGAGCTGAACCAGTTGGACATGACCGACGACAAGTTGGAAAAGATGTTAGGTAATGCTAAGACAGGCGGAGAAGGTAATGGGGGTGGAGGAGACAACGAGGAGACAGGTGACAGTGTAAGTTGGAATAGTATATATGTCGCATAAATTGATAGTAGGCGAGGTAGTGGAAGGGAAAGTGAAATGATTTATGACATAAGTCAACAGACATGAGATATACTGCTGCGATGATAATTATGACACTTCGCTTCCAGGCATCAATGGACTCGCAACCAGCCCCTGAGGAGCAGCCAACAAAGGGATACCACCAACATGGTATGGATCCACAAATGTCACAGCTGCTCAGCATGGGTATGAATGGCATGGGTGGCATGGGAGGCATGGGTAGCATAAACGACATGGGTGGCATGAACAGTATGACAAACATGGGTGGCATGGGTGGTGGCATGGGCGGTGGCATGGGTGGTGGCATGGGTGGTGGAATGGGAAATGGAATGCCTGGAGGAATGGATAGTTACGGAGGCAGCATGATGGGGCACAGTGGCATGCACATAAAACCAGGTGTTACCGTACATGCACACGCGAGTGACAAGCCGGGACACTCTCAACCGATCTCCCCAGCCGAAGCATCAAAAACTGCCAAAGCCCTGCAGAAACAACAAGAGCAAAGCCACCATGAAAAACTCAAAAGGCTGAAACAGAGGCTCAACCTTCTGCAGAACAAATTGACAGAGCTGGAAGAAGAACAGTCGAAAAAATCGCACAATGTGAACAGTCCGGCTGCGAAGAGAAAAGACGCGATCAAGAAACTGCTCATTAAGAATCTCAAACTAGCTGCCTTGATAGCAACGAAAGAGATACAATTGGAAGAAGAAAAAAGCTGTGAGTATCATGAGCTCATTCTTTCCAAATCACACAGTAACACGCGAATGAAGAGCTTTTGTCAATACCCTCAACGTGTTCCTATCACTCTTCCATATAGTCGTTGAGAGTCGCTGAGGGTCGCTTAAACGATTAAAAATCACACAGAGACATTGTCCAAAGTTGATTTTAATCCTTTCAGCGACCCTCAACGACTATATGGAAACCAGGCTTAAAACCTATCATGCCCCCCCCCCCCACCAAGTTCACCGATAACAAGCAGCTCAGCTGAGAAAATCCATTTTGTCTCCGTAGCATTTGCCGGAAAGAAGAAAGAAGCAGACGACATGGGTCTGATTGACATACCAACAAGCCACAAAGAGACAAAAGACGACAGTGACATATCAGCGTTCTCAACGGCGACCAAAGCAACACCACTGACGGATCTGAGTAGAAAGGCCGAAGAAGAAGTGAATCATTTGACAAGTTCGAAGAATGCGAAGCCAAACAAGAAAGGAAACGTAGCACCTGGGGATGAAGCTGCGAAGGCAAAGACCAATGCGACATTACTCAAACAGATCAACGCAACCCTCGCCAAACTGAACAAGGAATCGGCAACGAACTTAACAGTATCACCAAAAGCTTATAGAAGACTCGTGCAAAGAATAACTCAAATGTCACCGAAGAAATCCGAGGCGGTGCAAGAAGCAGGTACGATGTCCATGACCTTAGCTGCGGCATACCTGTACTTTGATCAAACCTTTGCATAATGTGTCTATATCAGATTACAAAATGTCTGCTCTGTTATTATAATACATTTTTGATTCATTTCAGCCCTGTCTTCACTGTACAAAGCACTGATGAAACCGAAAAAAAAGAGCTCCACAGGTAAGCCATATTGTAAAACCCCGATGATTCGAACCCGTGATAACTCAAACCTCAGACAACTAAATGGTTTCAGTCAGCCAAGGTTCGAGTTATCTAGGGTTAGAAAGTACTGACGAAACCTTCAACGGGAATCCAAATTGATTGTAGATCGACCCTTGAAGGTTCAAATGATCGAGATTTTAATATATATATATACTTATAACATGATGTACTACATTTAATGGTCGATTTTTATCTTTTTTATGCTAGGAAAAAGCAACAAGTTGGCAATAAGTAAGTGACATTGTAGTATACCGATTTGAAGCCCTGATGACATTTAACACATTCGAATTTTTAGAGATAAAGGACCTATTTAATTGTGAAATATTTGTGTTAAGTTTGTTAATCATAGAATACACAAATGTGGGCTGTTATAAAGACAAAGAGAAACGCCTGCTCTCGAGTCTAGAAAGTTCCTTCAAATCACCGTTGGACAAGAACTACACAACCAGACTGAACGCTCTGTATAAATGCGCGCGAATTGCAAAGCTAAAAGGATACCCGGGCTTTGCTATAGAAAATGGCGGACAATGTTTTGGAGGCAAAGGTATACTCAAGAAATACAAAGAGTACGGGCAGAGTTTGGCGTGCAATAAAAATGGAAAAGGCGGACCGTGGTCATTGAACGTGTATAAGCTATTGTAGATATGTACGATAGTAAAAGATGCATGCGTGTATGCGCGATAAGCGTGAAAAGGCAGTAGAAAAAAACGTGCATAAGCCGTGTCAACAAGACTCAAGACCCGCACCGCGTGGGCATGTTTGCGAATACCGCGCGGTAAAAGCAAGAAAATACTGCCTTAAACACATAACAGAGGCTCTTAATATTTAAGACATAAATTATGCAATAATGTTTTTATCGATTTAGTAAAGAAGAATAAAAAACTTGTAGTGATTTCACTTCGATTGCACTGCAGTATAACAAATCTTAATGGAATATAAATGTTTGTCTAATTAGAGATTAATGAAATTGTAAAAAATACTAGAACAGCTATGTTACATATTAGGATATTTTGACAATTCCATGGCTTGAAGAGTATTTATTGTCAAATTTGTCCTATTTTCTCTCGAGCAATGACACCTAATTAGAAAAATTCGTGTAAGTAGCCAACATAAAATATACACATGCAATTACAGTATAGCCAACACAACACTTATATACACAAACTGCATGGCAAATCAAACACATAATACAAGTATGCAATAACTGCATCAACTGAGAAAGTCAAAGCACACCAATGGCACATACGACGAACCCGTTCTTCAAAGACAAAACATTGACAACATGCTTTCCAGGCTGTATGTTCGTGGAGATTTCTGTCAGCAACGTACCCATGTGATAATTTTCCGTATTTATGAGCACAGGGGTCTGATGATCAAGCCAAACCTGCGCCGACCCGCTGGTCGCATGCGAGACGAGGACCATGCGCGAGAAAAAGCGCGGGAGATGCACGAGAAATTGAATCAGTTGCTCTGAAACGTGCGTCTGCATGCCACCGAATTTATCCTCCCTAATTTTGAATTGTTTGAAAATGTTGAATTTGTAGTCATCTTGCCTGGTGACAACACAACTGAGGCTGTTATTCAGCTCCTGGTTAATATTACTTTGCAGATAGGTAAAACAAAGTGGCTGACCATTTATCGTATCTGGATACAAAACTGGTGGCAATGTGAATGCAGCATTGTCTACGAGGTCGCCAAACGATTCATCGGTCGTAGCCAGTCCCGCGGGACCTCGCAACACGCGCAAAAATGCGTTTCGTAGGTAGTTGATGACAATAAAAGCCATCTGTGCATGCCCAAGAATACTCGGATGAAAATGATCTGTCGCAAAAGTGGCGTTGAAACCAAAATTTATATCGTGCAGCTGGATGTAATCGCAAACGTAGTTTCTCCAACTCAATGACGTAATGTTATAATGCCTGGCCACATCGAGTTCGCCTGAGTCTTCGTAATTCGGGCAGTTTTTCGACCCAGCGTCAGCACCGCGAAAAAAATTCAAGAACAGCAACGCGGGCCTAGATGAACGTCGCAGGGCATTGCGCGTGAATTGTTCCAACGGTTCGCCTGGGTTAAACGGTTTATCTGCATAGCGATTGTAGTCATTGGCAGACAGCTCCCAAATGAGCAGCTCTGGCATGGAAGTTTCGCCAACATGACTATCTAAACAATATGAAAAATAGTCAGTACCTATGCCACCGAGACTAACACTGTTGATCTCCATTACAGAGCCAGTTATATCTTTGAACATGGTATTCCACCATCCAGCAATGGCATTAAAATATATCCACGAACCAACGCTACCTTCTTCAATAAACGGTGCTCCCCTAGAGATCGACCCTCCCACTACAATCATCGAGATCTTTTGACCACGTAGGCCATGGACTAACAAGCGTTGTAGCCGTGACTCGTCGCCAAGATTTGCTACGGATTTCTGCACGAGCTGTACACTCGCACCGAGCTGCGCAGGCGACGCATAACGGTCTTTATACGTCCAAAATGTCGTGAAGTCGAAGTTAAGGTATTCCTTTATGTAAAACAACTTCTGTTGAAACAAGGCCTGCTCTGATCCCACAGAAATGCGGTTTAACATCGCCAAAAAACCAACTGTGAATAGGAAGCGCCACATGTGGCAGGGCAGAACAGAACACATCGCATAAGAAATCTGTCTACCGTGCATATGCGTCCATGTATTTCTGATTTAGGAACTGTCTGACGAATACTCCTGCACGAGACTCGGGGCTACAGAGAAGTAGTCTCTTCTTTTATGTATTTCAACTCTATGTATATTTGTATAATTGCAAGCATTTCATCATCATCTGCTCTCCACACTTTAACAGCCAAACTAACTAACTACCTGTTTGTCCAGCCGAATCGATACAGCGCTTGAATAGACATTACCAAAGCCCCCGTGTGCTCCGTCGTTGTGCGATAGATATTGAAGTGGAATCAAAATTTCCCCGGGTGTTCAATGTAATTCACAAACAAAAGCAGGCAGGAAAAACAGTTCTTGAAACAAATTAGATACAGCAAACGTATCCGAAGAAGAGAGAAAAATATGCCTGTTAAACTGTTAGCAAACTCATATGTGTGGTGAACTGTCATGAAACAAAAGCAGAAGCAATTAAAGAGTCCTGGTCGCATCTACTGAGCACAAAGAAGAAGAATGATGAAACAATAAATGAACAATAATGCAATGTTGTATGTACATAGCATTGCATTATTGCATACATATACGAGTTTATACGAGTTATATATTATAGATATATCATCAATAGAGGTATGGTAAATGTCTGCAGTAATCAATAAAGGTAGTTACGACCTCGTTGGAGAGGGCAGAGGTCAGGATTGCTTTTATTTTAGGTGGAGCCCCCCAGAACTTTTTCAAAAATGAGATTTTAGCTGCATTCTCGTCCCTGATCCATCTTTCAAAACGTACAGTATATGTAGTCAACTAACAAAACTGTTGCTCGAAGCTTGCTGCTATTTGCAATGCATGCACTACAGAACGTCAATTTATCACTAGGGGCTCATTCGAGGGGGGCCAATTCGAAGGTGGGGGCTTGCTCGAGGATTTACAGACCTCTGAAGGCTTATCACAGTAAACATGATGAGGAATAATGCTTGTATGGCGACGTTGAACAGGTTGTTCGCTTGCCACCTATCAACCTATTCCACGAACCGTGCATTTGCAAAGCACATGAAATCACATGCTTGACTGAGCAACCAACCAGCGCTCAGCGACGGCTGTAGGTTTTCGTGATAACAGTGAGCCCAGAATCATAATCAAGGAGATTGATTTTACTAGCCGCCATCGACTGGTAATCACGAATTCGTGTTGTTAAACACTGCTTCAAAATCAGCCTTGAAGCCCCACAACAATTACGGTAAAACGAGTGATTGATACGATACAACGATTGGCAAGGTATGTGCGGATTTTAACTCTAAGTTGGACTGAGGAAAGTAGCTGAATATCAGTGTATATATTAGCTATATATGCGACCCGGATTAGGTCAGTAGATGGGTTCAAGGGGAAAAAGTCACTTCACCAGATTCAGCCTCCAGTTACCTAAACTAAAACGGAGGAGATATTATAGAAAAAATTACATATTACGATGAAGCTGTTAGAAGCAAAAATTGATAGTATGCTCATCCCCATTCTTCGAATGCAGTACAAAATTTCATAAGCAGAACTCGAAAGTTAAAAAAGAAAATAATAGGACCAACTGGTACTGCTTTCCTGTAAAGAAACCTAGCTCTTGGCCTAGCTCCTTAAATTTCTTAGTTTTCGACCTCTGACAAACACATTACGATCACATGAGGTCCAAAAGTATGAAACGTTTAAATACTTCGGCCTTCAAAACGTAATGATATTGCATAAAACTGTTTCTAGAGACAACAATGTCTTGGGGGAAGAGGGGAATGAAGGATACGAATTTTGCAAAATTCGCCAGTGTCCCAGGATTTTTGTCCCTCATTGTAGGTTCCCAATAGAGTGGCCTTTATAAACAAATGTGAGCCGCCAATGTAAGTCCTTAGTCGCAGACCTTGCTAGCTTGACAAAATATAAGCCCGAGATCAAACCGTATAGTTAACCAGTGAAAGACAGTTTCAATTGCGTTTGCTCACACTGCTGTTGCTTATGCTCACGCCATGTCTGTGCATGTTTGCAGGAAAAAAAGACAGCTAGATGAAACACTTCGCATGCATAACAATCACATTAGCAATCCTTATACTCATCTACATGCATCGACTCATACACGACATGCTACCATCGCACTATTATAGAAACATAACCCGACCCAACCCACGACAGACATACCAGCTACAGATATACCACGGAAGCATGACAGCAACAGAGCCTCTACTGCGCACCTCCTTCCCAGCGCCCAAGCTTCACACACCGTGCAAGAACATCCTCAAAGCTCTGCCGCAAGGTGAGTGGAAACAAAGAGAAAACGTCACGTACAAGGACATCGTAGCCTACAGTAAAGTTGTCATGAAAATGAGACTGCAAAAAGGCTGGCCACCGTTGCTGTATCATGGAGACATGCGTTGTGGAGCTAAGTATCCATTGCCAAGACTAGTGCATACAAACAACACTCAGAGATACCACTTGGATATTCCATCACAGTGTGATTTACAGAGCGAAGCACCGTGTTGTAGAGATGACATTGGCTGGTGCGGCAAAGGAGATGAATATTGTCGATGTCCAATGTGTACCGACTATCGTACGTTTGTTCCCGCGGAGCTAGCCACGTGGAAAACGTCAAACGGTTGTGATATACCGAAAATCACTACGAAAGAAGCTTGCAACGAGTTGAGCAGTCGTTTCTCGTCGGCGACATTTCTCGGAGACTCGCTCGTACGTCATTTGTTTACGGCACTGATGATCTTGTTGACAGACAACGTGAAAAGTGGAGGCCTGCGCACTGACTTGAATGCTAAGTATACGGAACTCTGCGGAGGAGAGAGCCAGTTTGTGGACAGCGCGTGTCACAACAAACTGGCAATCACGTGGAATGACGTAGCCAGTCACGTGGACTACTGCTCGCATTTAAAGCAGAACCAGCGACCAGTGATATCTTTCGAGCAAACGCACAGCGTGAAACAAGCAGAACTGGCAATACAAAGGATAAAACAAAGACTACGTGAACCACAGCCTCTCATCGTATTAGGCATCGGCGTACACGATAGTTTCAATCATACAAAAATAATTGACGAGTTTCTATCGCCAATTGTTCAGCTGAAGAAAGTCATGCGCAATAATAATGCAGAATTTGTGTGGCTGAGCACACACTCTGCCGGACCCTTGAAACCAACGGAATTCAGAGAGAGCCAGGGTAATGCCAAAATCAAGCTATTCAATGCAGCAATGAAAGAGTTTTGCAGCAGGAACGATATTCATATCATGGACACGTTCAATTTAACAACTGGAATTCACAGCTTCGATGGCACGCATTATGGATTTGAAATTAATCGATTGAAGGTGCAATTATTACTGAATGGGTTGAGAGAGCAATGATACATACATGGTTTTTATAAGAAAGTCGTCTTTTTTTGGCTTTGTCAAAAAGTTAAGAATACCCAGTACTGGATTTTTCAGCTTTAAGAAAACAATTTAGTTAAGGATTTTAAATGCAAAATTTGCTAAAGTAAAACATAACTTTATTGAACATCCTGAAAACGTGAAGTTGCTAAGAATACGGGGGGTCCAAAAACTTTTCTTATAAAATAAAATTTGTGTATATGGTAATGGCAATTAATTTTAATTTTTATATGAGTAATTTTTATAAAGATTAATCAATATATTTGGCAGCTACATGCTCATAAAGATTTGAGACAAATATCGCAAATACCGACTTATTGTTTCGCTCGGCATGGCAATTCAATTGAGAACAGTGACACACCCCTCTTTTTGTTTGCAACAACCACGCCACGCAGCGAGTTCACTTGTTTAAAACCTTCGATATCTACAACATGCCATTACACATCATCCAAAAAGTAAACAAGTCTTAGACTTTTCTATTTCTTAATCTTGCTATCAGCCAGTTAAATGGATAGTGCCAGTATTTATAACTTTAAGAAGATGTGCCCACTGCAACTATGTGCTGCTAAGAATGGCCTAAATCACACCATGACGCCTTGGCAAAACAAACTTTGCATGGTCAGTAATTTGCAAATTAAAAACAACAGAAAATTGACAATTTAACTCACCCAGGCTTGTAGCTTTGTTCTTTAATTCCGTTTCATTGCATAAAGAAGAAAATTGGTAAGATTTAGCTACAAGAGCTGCAATAACAGTGTTTCCTTGGGCAATCCAAATGTTCCTGCAAGCCTTGTTTCGATGATTTCATGTTTGAAAACGAGGACAACAAACATTTTGTTTGACACAACAGACAAGGAGGGTGGGAGGAACACGAAGGGCAGTAGGATTTTCGAAGGAAAAATTCAAGATATCTGGAAAAATAAAAATAAATTCGAAAAGCCAAATAAATATTACAAATATAGAGGTCATTGGCAACATATTTCAGTAATTATCGAAAAGAATAGAGCGAGCGTAGTGGAGAAACGGTGTTTACAAAACTTTGTAATAAAAAAAATTCGATATGAAGCGGTAAAAAAGCAAACTCAGTGTTACAGTCGAAGTTAAAAATATAAACATAAATGAATATAATTACATTTGTATATTAAAGTTATAAAATTAAAATATAAATAACCTGGTAATATTTATATGTAGCATACGTTATTAAATATATTTATTGTTATTTTTTATTAATCATTTCATTGTACTGGAATTAACACATTGCAGAAAACAATGTAAAATTGCTGTGAAAATTCATGAACTAATTAAATGGCCAGCAAACCGTTCTAAAAATTACAGTTCTTTAGAAGCATAGCTTGCTCCGGTGATCCGTTTACATGTACCTGCGGTAGTTACCTTCAACGAAATTGCTTGCATTCTCAAAAAAACGTTTGGATACCATATCTCGGTGATCAGTTCAGAAAAGAAGACGATTTCTAAAGGCTGCTGTCAACAATTGAAGCTACACAAGGGTAAATTATAAATTCTAATATATTGAATCCTGTATTTTGAAAATTACCTAGAGTACAGCATCGAGAAATGTTGTTTAGTAAACAAAAAACAAAATTGTAAACAAAACTTCACACACGTACACGAAATAGTTGAAGCATTTAATACAATTTTATCGATAGCTAATATATATCCAAATAATAGCTTCATTTTGAAACACACATTGTGTCTGTTTGAATGATGGCATTTTTATTACATTGTCTAACCATTGCTTTGCAGAAAAGTGACTCCAAAATGGATCCGATTGTGATGAAAGCATTCATCATTGGCATGCTCTTGGGTAAGTTAAAAAAAGCGTATATAAACCGTAAATATAAATATAAATATAAATGTGTATATAAACCCATACGACCATAACAATTTGGATATGATCCTTCTTGGTAATTCCCACATAAATATAGTATATAACTGCTCAGTTCACGATACATGTGCTGAATTATAAAAAAATTACTCTACTTTTGAAATAAATAAAATACTACCATTACAGGTGTATCATTAGCTGTGCCATGTGATGAATTAGAATCCCTGTCAGAATGCTCGCCAGTTTGCAGAACTGGAAGCGAGGACGTTCCAGATCGAGGCCTCTGCGGCCTCAAACGTTGCTGCAGAACAAACTGCGCAGGTGTGGGAACGTTTTGCATTTCCAACGAGGAATCGTGCGAAAATACCGGAGAAGGCTTTGATGAAGTCGACGGAACATGTCCAAACGATGAAGAATTCCGATGTTGTCAACCAAGAAACGGAGCCTCAGGAGTTGAACCCCTTCCTGTGGGATATCCAGCCCAACCAGCACCAGTGCCAGTACCAACTTCGGCTCCAGCCCCGACTCCAGTCTCGACCCCAGCTCCTACTCCACCCCCAGCCCCTACTCCATCCCCAGCGAAAGCACCTGCTCCAGCCCCCAATCCAGCCCCAGAGAAACCGCCACCCCAGGCGCCGATTGCTGCTGAACAAGACGATGACGACGATGATGATGATGATGATGATGAGACGGAGGTAGCAGCCCCAGATACCCAACCTCAAGAGACGGAGCCGCCAACGACTCCTGCACCACAGCAACCGGACCCTAATGCACCGCAGCCACTGAAGAAACCGGCGATGAAAGTGAAATCGGCGAAAAAGAAGGCAGCAAAGAAAAACGAAAAGAAATCAAAAAAGATCAAAACAGCAAAGAAAGTTAAGGCAGCAAAGAAAGCTAAAACAGCAAAGAAAGCTAAGACAGCAAAGAAAACAAAGTCATCCAAGAAGGCAAAGAAAGCAAAAACTGGGGAAAAAAACGAAAACAAGAAGAAGAAAGACTGAGAACGCTTAGCATCAAAAGTGATACCCTGGTATGTGGTACAAGGGATGGCGCAATATGCAAGACGCTTAGAAAATTTGTAAGACAATAATAGATCTTGAAATTTGCTGAAAAATTAAAAAATATATTTGTAATACACCGTTTCTACATCGCAAGTTTAATGCGCTAACAAAATTGAATCTTACGAGCTGCTTTTCAAGAACCAAAGCGAAATATAAAGGCGTATATACCCATACGATAATAACAGTTTGGATACTCCCACAGAAATATAGTTTAGAGCTTTTTACTAGCTACACGATACATATTGTGCTGAAATACCAGTTGGTTATACATCGATAGAAAATCAACTGCTGCAATATTAGCGAAAAGTAGAACTAATTATTCAAGATTACGCAGATACGAATATATTTTATCTAACATTAAAAATATTGATTTATATACGATTGTGATTGAGGTTAAAAGACTTGCATGTTGAATAAGAGAGATTCCATGATCGGATCATTCAATCAACCAATCATTGGTTTTCAATCATTGGCTCGAAACACCAATGATCGAAAAAATCAACAATCAGATTGATATATTGATGGTAGGCCGGGCTCACCCCAAAACGCCGTCTACACCTCAAAAGCACAAATGCCAAAATTATCCTGAAAGACACGATTACCAATACAAAAAATTATCCAAACCCTTGTGTATCCAAACCATAGCAGCAATATTAATAATAATAATACAAGTCTGCCCTCTTATAGCAAATGGCTATCATTTTACTCAAAATCTACGAAGCTATATAAAAACCTATTGTATGGGAACTCGGCGCAAAAAGTGCGACAATTTCCGTAATTAAATATTAGTAGAGGAAGGTTAAAATCGTTCATTGATTAACTGTGTACTTACCTTTCCAGAATATTTTCTTGCTCGTTTTTTCTTTGGATTTCGCGTCCTTCTTTGACTTATGATCCTTCTCTAAATTTAATTTGAATTCTTTGATTTTTCTTTTGATAAGAGCTCGGTCATCGCCGTGAACGACACCCAAATCCTGAAAAAAGTAAATACCACTTGAAGTACACCACTAATCAATTGCAGTAACGGTTATGTCTAGATCAAGTGTATTCAACCCCTGGAGAGCCAATATAACACATATTACCAGGAGGTTCATGCATAGAAAATTTCATGTTGTCTTTAAAATGCTACAACCTAATGTGGCGCACGGTGTTATTACAAGTCCAAATGTGGTACACAAAATAAAAGTTGCTCAAAACGTAGCAAAAATGTGGTGTGAACTATGATGCAGCATGAAACATGATACAAATGCTGTGAAAGACGTACCTTAAGCCGGGCCCCATTCAAATGTAACAGCTCGCGTCCGTCGATATTTCGTTCTTGAAATGTTTGCGAGTAGACTTCGAGATCCATTCGAATTAGCCACAAACCAACCTTGAATGATAAAAAATTATATAGAGAAGCGAACTGCAGGAAGATGCTCTAACAAAAAGAGAGAGTAGTAAGAAAGAACGCAGCTTAGACTGAGGAGATCCAGTGTAAATAATAAATTTAAATATTGATTAAATAAAATAAGTCTCAAAGCTCAGTAAAACAAGACGTTAGACGCATTGGATACAGAAGAATATAAGTTATACAACACTTACTTGGCGAACGTCCCACTCATTTACAGGTCTGTTGACCCAGTTTTGTTGATGTTCCCTGGACAACCGTACAAGATTATCCTCTCCGTTTACACCTGAAAGGAAAACGTAGCAAATGAGATCTAGCTCGAATGTGCTAAGCTCAAACACCGATAATCTCAGCAGAGATAAGAGAGTGATTGGTGTAGTGTTCAAAGACCGCATGGTACATACTTTCGTGTAAATTCTCTGCGGATGCAGCAATTACAGTCGATGAAGCACTTGAGTGCTCCCCTGATGATCCCTGAAAATGAATCAGCAACTATATGATAAGAAGAACAAACACAGATCCAAAAGCTACGTTAAATGTTAGCTGTTTACTGGCTTGTAAACACAGGTAAGACAAATTTGAACAGGGCCACCTAATACTACATTCTAAGTGTCAGAATAGAGCCACTAAATACCTCTGATAAAGTGCCACAAACAAAGCCAATTTATACATGCAACTATGTCCAGATACTTGTCATAGCAAAGTGTCATAACAAAGCTAATAACTGGTCTTCAAACTTGCTTTGCCAAGCAGAGAAAGCCCTTACTTACCATAGTAGGGCTGTCCGCGTCTCCGTTAACTTTAACGTGAACATCCAACGGTTGTGATCCGACAGCCGCGTGTTTCATATGAAACGGCACGACTCCTTCTTCGGCATCTTTATCGGAGCGTGCGGGTGAATCCTCGCGATGTCTCGCAGAATTCGCTTGCTCCTCGGGAGCCAGTAAATTCTCCATGCTTCTTCTGTGCTTCTTTTTGCCACCAAATTTTGGTAGGAAACTGAAGATTGTCCTCCGTTTCTCCTTTTCTCCGCCGTCCTTCCTTCCAGCAAGGTTTTCATGCGAAGCGGATACCTGCGGAGGCTGTTGCAAGGATGATGCCGATGGTTCATCTCTTGTGATTTCGTATCCCTTCAATTGCTGATTCGACTACAAGAAACAAGAGCAGTTGTCCATATATATATGAAGCAATTATAAAAAGAAATTGAAGGTGTCGCGACTATAAGTATAAAACATAGCATCAACCGCAGTACATACAGATTTTCTGGGTGACTTCCTTGGGATTGCACTGGCCAGCTTTCGTTTGTCGTGTTGTGCTGAGCTCTCGAGTACCTGTGTTGCTGGCACAACCTCGTCGAAGTCAATGGAAAGAGGACGAGTGGCAGGTGCTGCAAAGGAGACAATTCATTATCAGGGATTATATATATATTCATGGAAGAGGTAGCCAAAACAGAGCAGTAAGTTGATTGAACGTTTGCTGAGTAGTCAATCCAGTTTTCCTTTCACCTTGACTGTTAATCTTGTATGGCCGTACTACGAAACTCCCTTTAAAACAATGCTTTTCAAAAATAAAAATTGTCAAAAACTGGCGTTCAAAACATGGAACAAAACATAACGAGTGTGGAACCCACCATTATGTTGGTATGTTGCTTACGGTAAGACTGAGTGTGGAACGCAGCTCACCATAAATTGAATTTTCGAGTTTCGAAGGATAAATAAAAATCTCGTTTCGAAAAAGGGGCTTCCTAAATGAAGAAGCTTCATGGAAGCTTTACGGTATGCACATAAAACACAAACCTGTCTCTGTAACAGTATCCTCCACAACTTGTTCTGGGTCTTGTTTCACATCTTCTGCATCGTGTTTCACGTCTTCTTCTACATCGTGTTTCACGTCTTCTTCTGCATCGTGTTTCACGTCTTCTTCCACATCATGGTCCACAGCAGTTGATTCGAGTCTCAATAAAGGCGAATCTGTCGTGTCGGGTTGTTCGCCTGGCGTCGTGGCTTTCAGATATGACTCGTCGAGTTGAACGCTTGTATTCAGTTTGTCCTCCTCACAAGAATCGTGTGCAGTGCTATGAGATTTGTGAACTTCATCATAGCTCGATAAGGACGAGGAAGACGAAGAAGATGATGAAAATCTCCGAGTCTTCTCGTCAGCAACCTGGATAATCAAAAAGATCAAACAGTTATGAACTAAAAAGACGTTTACCGTATTTAAATACCTCACTTAAAAACAATCCATACACTGTAGTTACATCTACAGGTACACTAACACTCATAATGACATCTGTACCTATACCTATGTGACAATGCTATTTGCCATTTTACTCTGACACAAGCAACAAATTATTATTAAAAGATATCTCATACCTATACCTAAAAATTATTTGCGCCCATACCTATACCTGGGATTGTAATTTGGGTTAGAACGCGTGGATTAATCGTGCATTGGCTCGGAAAGCGTGCACTAATTGCCATGCCAATACCAACTCAATTAAATAAATTCAAAACAAATATTTAAATTGCCTTCATAAGCCTCCTTTCGATTGTACTATCGCCTTCAAGTCTGATGCTGTTAGCGGAAATGATAAAACGTTGTGCGGAAAAATACTGCCACACGGCAATAATTAAAACAGGTTAATTAGGAATGTTGATTGGTGTTTCATGATGTTAACAATTAGTCTGTAGTTATGAAATTACAGAAATTCCTGTCAGTTGCTCAGTGCAATAAACATTAGGCCGCATAATAAACAAAACATTGTAAAATTTCGTCCGTCTATCCCCGCTATCCCCGTTAAACAGTCAGTTTGAATTAGAATTGAGTGGTTAACACGGGGGTGTAATAACACGTGGATAATATACCATTATGCATAGCTTACCTTAGAGGCAATTTCTTCAGCTTGCTCGTCCTTTCTGTCTTGTTCAATGATTGTAAGTTCACCGTTCAACCAACTGCCGAAGCTTGGATTCTGGGTCAGAGCTTCAAGAAAGCTGGATCGATCCGGATTGGTTTTCTCACTACCACCATCTTCTGCGTCGCTTAATTCGGGTTGATCCAAGGAATCTGGTTTACCCATCTCTGGTTTACCAGGTGAGCTGACTGTGATCTCGGTATCGGTATCTGGTGCTGATATGCCGTTTGTTAGATTAATCGAAGTAACTTGATCAGTACTGCTATCGCTGTTCGTATTCCTCTCTTTGGCCTTCAATGCATCTAGTGTATCATTATCACTATCCTCTGGACTGTCCACTGATGACTCAGGCAAATCCTTGAAAAAACTGTCTTCAGATGGCAGCGTTTTCTTGGTCTCGCTTGGTGTAATTTCCTCCTCAATATCCCTTTTGATTACAACCTCAAACGTATTCGACCTCCGGATCTCAACAAGTTGTTTTGGCCTTGAATCCTCTTTTTCCAACTCGTCAACGGCGTTCAAAATACTGGATTGGTCTTTGTCTAACTCTTTATCAACAATTATTTCCTGTTTCGATTCTTCTTCGATGACTTTGTCCTGTCGTGGTAGTGACGTTCTGCTTGTCTTTACACTTGGATCACTGTATGTTCTCGGAGGCTTCTGAATTGGATTGACAACAATGCTATTAGTTCCCATTCCAGTTTCCGGAATGATCGATTCGAAGTTGTTGTTATCGATTTTCGGTACAGTGATGTCATCCTCCACAAATGAGAAGTCTGGGCTACATTCCTGAATCGCTAATTGAGACTCCACAATTATTTCATCATTAGACTCTATAACTCCTTTCTCAAAGGCCTCTACATCTGGAGCTTCAGTCTCTTGAGCCTCTACTTCTGGAGCTTCTATCTTTGGAGCCTCCATATCTGGAGCTTTTATCTCTTGAGCCTCCACTTCTGGAGCTTCTATCAGTGGGACTTCCACGTCTCGAGCTTCTATCTTAGGAGCCTCCATATCTGGAGCTTTCATCTCTTGAGCCTCCACTTCTTGAGCCTCCACCTCTGGAGCTCCTATCAGTGGAACTTCCACGTCTCGAGATTCTATCTTAGGAACCTCCACATTTGGAGCTTTCATCTCTTGAACCTCCACTTCTTGAGCCTCCACTTCTGGAGCTCCTATTAGAGGGACTTCCACGTCTCGAGCTTCGATCTTAGGAGTCTCCATATTTGGAGCTTTCATCTCTGGAGCATCCACTTCTGTAGCTCTTATCAGTGGGACATCCACCTCTTGAGCCTCTATCTTTGGAGCCTCTACTTCTGTAGCGTCCTTTTCTGTAACTTCCATCTCTGGGGGTTTCTCGATGGCTTCTATTTCCAGAACCTTTTCAATTCGAACTTCTTTCTCAAACGATTCTTTTGTTGGAGACACCAAGTCATAATCTCTTGGTGGTAAAGCGTATGGTGTGGATTGAAGGGCCAGCTCTTTCTCAACTTCAACAACGAGTTCTGTTTCCACTGGCCTCTCTATTTCTGGAAATAACTTCTTGTGAGGCAGCGAGCCCTCAGCATCTCCATGCTTGAGCCTTCGTATCTAGAACAACAAGACAGGTTTACATAAATCTTTCTCGAACGTAGACTTGTCACCTGCTTAAATGGAACATGTTTTACAATAACAGAGGCTCAGGTGAATACCAATGCTACTGATTAGTACTGTTTAAAATGCAATATGCAAATCTAAAATCCTAACAAGAACAAAACAAAAGTTATTAACAGAATAGAAGCACTGGAAACTTCATTGCACAAGATAACATAACAGTCACCTGATAAGAGGTAAACAATGATCATGATGGAGTCTTTGAAGAGGACTGGCCCCCAAAAATAATCAAACATATTAGGAAGGGGAGCTAAGCCCCCCTCCACAATAGCACTGATAGAATGGTATAAACTCACGGTCTCTTCAAGATCATTGATTTTGTTCTCATAGCTCATTTGTTTGACAGCATTCTCAATCTGCATCTTCTCGCCTGCTTCCTGTAGATTCTCTTGACTGAAAGATCAAGGAGCAAGATCAAAATACAATTAACAACAAATGCTGTCAAATGGCTGATTTTATCATACGCCAAAAAGCAAAGCACACCACGAAACATCTGTCTAAGACTCATGACGTCATGACGGCGTTCACTAAAGGGTCTTGACAAAACGAACCACGCTACACTTGAATTTATCCAGATACCTTAATGTCATGGACAAAATGGACATTATGGCTACAATGGTGGTTGGTGACGTTTATTATACTGTTAGCACATTCGTTGGTCTGACTGGTAGTTAATTGAAAGCGCATGTGATAGCTTAGTAAAATTCAAGGAACCCATGTATAATACACTTGCAAAGCCAGGAGCAACTTGGTTTAAAAAACATTGCTTTCTACGGCTTGGAGACGACAAAAAGCAATATGAAACTTACGCTCTTTCCAAATTGTTCACAAGCGTCTTGAAGCTGTCTCTCTCGGCCACAACAGCCTCTGAAATTCGGTTCTTTAGCTCCAGCTCTTCTTTAAGGTTCTTAATCTCCTCTTCGAGATTGTCAATCAATTTGACGTGTTCACAGCAAACGTTATTCGATTCATCATGCGCCTCCGCAACAGCATCCTTCATTTTCTCCACCTCAGCCTTTAATTCATCGATCTCCTGCCTTAACTGCTGATTCTGCGTCATACTATCGAAGTTCTTCTTCTCCGCTAGAGCACAGCTCTGTTCAGCCTCGCTCAGCCTGGCAGCATTCTTCTGCAACATCAAATCAAGGTGATCGTTTTGATCCTTACTCTCCACGCAGTTGCGTTCCGACTCGGCCAGCTGCGCGCGCAGGTCTTCGACAACAGTCTCGTGTTCTTTCCTTGTCTCATTCAACGTGCTCTCTGACAATTCGACTTTGTTCGCAAGTTCTGAGGCGAGCTTTTCCAACTCATCGATCCTCTCTGCTTGCTTGGGACTCTGCTGTTTCTAAAATTCAAATCGATTCAAAGTCATCAATCAGCAAACATCAAAATCACATCTCATTCGACCCTCTATTTACCACTGCATACCATTCAGACACTGCATACTTCAGTGCACGGCCGTGTACCTATACTCAATTGGCAATTTCATTCATCGGTAACATTCAGCATTCGAGTATTTTAACAGTTGCATTGAAAAGTCCGAAACACCTGCAACCCACTTCCGAGAAACCCATACTGGAGCACTGGAGCACCTCTGAATTTCTATGTTAGCTAAAGCAAGCGGAAAGCCAAGTGTGCAAATACAGTAAAAAAAGCAAGTCATCCTCACAGGCTTCTTTATCTCCTTCATTGTTTTCTTAGTTGAAACGTATGGCGACTGTGCGAGAGAAAGAAGAACGATGCAAAATAAGCAAAATCATCCGTACACAAATTCATGAAACAAAACGAAGTGCCTTAACGGTATGTAGGTCTTAAACTGGTGATAATTTTACTTTGTAGCACACTGTTATCAGACACAGAAGGAACGAAACAGCCGACTATGTAATGTTTGATTGGTATGCTGTAACCAAAGCAAGGTGAACAGGGCGTTAGAGGAGTCGGCGGATTAAAACGAGGCAGCAGTATGAGCCTCGTTTTAAGCAGTTTCAAGCTATAAACAATGCAACTGTTTCGTGCATGGATTGTCACGTCGTGAGAGTCTTGAAAAAATTCTGCATTGCTTAGCACTCGAAGTTCTCTGAGACCAGTGTTTAGAATAAAGTCAATGTGACTCAGGGAGAAATGCTTAGCAGAACAAAGCATTCTCATCGTACTATTCTCAATGATGGAGCCCCTAAGACGCTGAAAGACTGGTACTAAAGAGATCAGAGTTTTACAGAAGGACACTTGAGCACGAACAGGTACATCATTAAAAAGTGCACAAGAAATCAGCCATGGCATTGGCTATTATCATATAGCCAGTTGTTTAAACGTGTTAGTTAGCCATTTGTTTTACTAACCTGTTTCATAAGGTTTATTTCGTCTCTTGATTCACCCAATTCAGACTCTACAGTGTGCAACCTTTCCTCCGCCTGCATAAACAAAAAATGAGGCACGCATAAAAAGTTAAGCAGTATTATTGTTCCTGAATGGGGTGAATTCTATTGCCGTTGTTATAACAACGGACAGTAATCAATGATGTTATGAATTACAATTAAGTGACACACTGTGCCATTATGTTTTAACAATGAGGTAAAAGACACTAGCCAAATGGGTTAGAGCTTTCCTACTAAAAATATTAAAGCTGGAATTTTTCCTGTAATTAAAACAATAAATTGATACATAGATTAACACAGAGTAGCAAGGAGCAGAATGAAAAAGGATAAAGCTTAATGGAAAGGCATTAAATACAATGAAAAGGAATGAAATAGAAGAGGATATGATGAAGCACAACGAGAACATGAAACAGAATATAATAGCCAGGGAGAAATGTATAATCAAATAGGGCATCGGAAGAGTGAATAAAATTAAGAATAAAAATAAAGATAAGAATGAATGAAAATATACTGCCTACCTCGACAAGTGCATCTCTGACTTCGTTGAGATTTTCTTCAGCTATTTCAGCTCTCTGCTCTGCCTGAGAAAAACGAAAGCACAGATTTTTGTAAAACCTCTTGACAATGGTATGGTGCCAAAATCCCTGCACCAAGAAAAGGAAAACCAACCAAGCTTCAAAGAACTCTTTCTTGGTTGGCTTTTAAAGAATTTTAGGGGGGACTCTTTGCCCCCTGAAATAACTGATCGGCTCACTGGGTCTGAACATGTCACGTCTGTGAGGGGGGTTAATGAGGGTGAAGAAAACACGCGGTATGACAAACTCACTTTGTTACGACCATTGATGAGATCAGCCATTTCCGCGTTGTGTTTGATTTCCAATTCCTGAAAGAAACAGAGCCATGATTAGCAATTACAAACGCTAACAGATAAGTAAACTATTTATGAGTGAAGTGCAGTAAGAGGGAAGAATGGGTTCTTTGAAACATAATTATTACATTGAAATCAAACTTGTGAGCATTGTGTGAAAGGCATAACATAAAACAAGTAATAAAAACACCTTTTCCTTTGAAATATGAAGCTTGGGTGATATTTAATAGGAAATGGAATTGACCTCGGGGTTTTTATACAATGTGCGTATATTGATAAGAGAGTAAGTAAAAGAAATAAAACACGGAAGTTGTTTACCTGAAGATCTGGATGTGGATGGCTTGTCGGTGCTTGATAATGTATCTTGTCTTTGTCACGTCCCATCAGGAATCTATGAAAACAATTTCGGAATTTTCACAGCCGGTTATTGTGTATTTCTGTCAACAATCTATTGTTAGAACATGTCAAGAAACGGAACGACAAGTTAAATTTCTTTCGATAACAAATATTGTCAGCTGACGAAGACAAGTAATAAAACATGGAACGCAGAACGCGGAACAGGATGTTGAAATGTTTGTGGAACGTGTAACGAACCTGACAGTTCCACTGGTCCTCTTGAGTGTCCGCGCGGCAAACTCTTGCGTTACGCCGACTAATGATATTCCGTTGACCTCCAAGATCTGGTCATTCATCTGAATTCTGAAAAAAGGCGCACGGCACTGTCAGATGTTAAGGAATATATCCCCGTTTAACCGGGACCTTGAGAGAAAAGACCCTGGCAGCGAGGACCTTGGAAACCTGGGATCAAATTCTTATACGCAGATGATTTCTTGACATTTTTCATGACGTAAAATGAGATAAAAAATGGCCCACCTTCGATCTCTCGCGGCTGCGCCGTCAGGTGTAAGTGACTTGACAAAAATTGCCAATTTCTCTTCTCCAGACTCGGTACTAACACCAAGACCAACAATACTCAAGCCAAGGCCTCCTGTACCTGCAAAAAACACAATTGAAGAATTGAGTAATTCAAGTAACAGACATATACCATGCATTGCAAAAAATATATGGTATGTTGTTTACTATTCTGTTGGTACTAATTGAAACTGGCTAAAAATCACACGTCGCATTGAATCAAACGATTTGACCAGCTATTTATACAAGGAGGTGTATAGAAGCATGTTTTCATATGCATCATCAAAACATTTGCTAGAGGTAAACGCAAAATAAATCAAGCCTCACTTTTGTCCAAATCCACGGAGAAAATGTCTTGTTTCTCGGCTCGTTTCTCGAGCTCCCAGACCGCAGACGCAGTAACAGTATCAATAGTAGCATCACTTCCACGATTGTATTCATCTGGGCTGTAAGTGTAAATGACGTCTGTGACGGCATCGTGCATGAAGGAAACTTTTCTCGATTCCTTTTCATCGTCGACTGCTGGTTTCTTCCCTGACAAGCAAGAGTGAGCAGGGGCGGGAGGAAGATCAATGACATAAAAATCATCATCAACCTCATCATGATCATGGCTTTGATCTGATTCGTGACGTGTGCTGATGTCAGCATTCTCATAAGTAGGATCATTCTCAGTAGTATTGACATTATCATAATCATCATTATCAGCAGCATCTTCATAATGACGCTCATTATCATCCACTGGTGTACCATCAGCATTGAGATCTGGTCCTACATACTCTCTAGGCAGCGACCATGAAGTGACTAACCCTTGTCCGGAATCATCGCTGTCATATTCCTCGTCATCAAGCTCAACTGTATCATGCAGTGAATCTCTTTGTTCGTAACTATCATCTGCATCCACTGAAACATACTCATCTTCTTCGACGCAATTATATCTGTCACCAACTTCATCTTCTTTGTCATAGACTTCGTCTTCATCAACGTTTTCATTATCTCTCACATCATCATCTTTATCATCAGCTAAATTTTCTTCTTCCTTGACATATAATTCAGCTATTTGATTGTCAATGTCTTCTTTATATTCAACTTCAGCTTCATCTTCATGTGCATAAGCTTCAGCTATTTCATCTTTAAGTTCATTTTCTTTGTCAACAAATTCATCTCCCTTATCATCAACATCTTCTTCTTTAAGATTAGCCTCGTTTTCATTGTCTTCTTCTTCATTGTCCAAACCAGCTTCATTTTCTTCAGCTATTTCAACTTCCACTTCACCTTCTTTGTCAACAACTTCATCTTCTCTATCATCAACATTGGCTTCATTAAAATCAGCTTTCTCTTCACTGTCTACAACTTCTTCTTCATCATCAACAGCTTCATCTTCTTTGACATAAACTTGAGCTACTTCATCTTCAACTTGCTTTTCTTCATCATCAGCTTCATTAACTTCAACATGAACTTCAACAACATAGTCTTCAGCTTCTCTATCATCAATCTCACCTTCTTTGTGATCAAATTCATTTCCATCATAATCAAACATTTCATCCTTATCAATTTCAAGTTCATTGCTGTGTTCTACAACACCCTCTTCACTATCCAACAGTGCTTTTGCAAGCTCTATTTTGAGCTCAAGATCAGCATCCCCAATCTCATGATGATCTTCTTGCTTCACTGGAGTACTAAATGAAACATCTTCCACCGACTGGCCAAAAGACTCCTCTTCCTTGTGCTGTCTTTCTGCAATTTCTTGTATAGCTTCTGTTATTGTTTGATCTGCAATAGCTTGTGCGACAGATTCCTTTTCTCTGATATTCAAAGCAACAGAATCAAAACTATCATAACCCAAACCAAACTTGTCGTAATCATTCTCGGCATCATCGGTGAGCATGCTGAAATCTGGTTCTGTTTCATCCACTTGCATTTCTTCAGCTAATATACATTCTTCGTCAATACTGATCTGCTTAGCTTCAACATCTTCCTCAGTGGAGGACTGAGTACTGTCTGCAAAACCTGCATCTTTATCTTCACAGGGCATTTGAACAGAAGATGAGAAAGAATCATCCAACATTTCTAAAGCACTTAACCTTTTATCGATTTCCTTCTTATCTTCAATAGTAACAGCAATATCCTCCTCATCTTCAACAATCTCTTTATGAACACTGCCAGCTTCTTCCAATGAAACATCAGCTTCCTTTAACAATTCTTCATTGCCACCTTGGTCAGTGCAACAGTAATCATTACAATCCATTTTCTTTTTAGGCTCATCAACAAAGACATGCTCAGCTTCATCAAGTTCATCTGTTGTTGCCTTTTCTTGCTCTTCTTCAGCATACTTTACACCACCAGAGTCTTTCTCAATATCCTCTTTTTCAAAGGTTGATGTCTCCAATACAACTTCATCAATATCTCCATTTTGTATTTCAATGGTCTTTGCCTCTGGTTCGCTTTCACTGTCATCTGAACTCGTACTTTCTTCTTCAGATTCACTGTCTTTCTTTTCATTATCATCTTCTTCTTCCTCAAACTTACCATGAAGCATATGCTTATCATCTTCCAAAATTGCTGATGGAACATTCCTTTCATCTTCCCCAGGATGCTGTTCATCCTCTTCACAATTAACACCATGTCCAGCATCAGAATGAGGTGCTGCTTCCAAATTTCCATGATCTTCCAGCTCTTCATCCTTACCAGAAGGAGATGATCTTTTTCCATCCTTTGCTTCATCTTCCTCAACTCCCTTCTCCTCAACACTTGCTTCAGCAACTGGATCTTCACGAGGTGGGTCAAGACCCAACATCGCATTGATATCAATCGTCTTTCTACCAAATACTTCAATGTTATCCTCCAGGCCTTCAAATTCAAATGATGAAGATCTCTTTTTTGGAAGAGATCGCCTTTTCTCGTGCATAATGGTGAATTTATCCTTCTCAAGAGAAGCATGCTTGGTCGGTTGGTGATGATAACGATCCTGATGTTGAGGTTGGTGTACAGGTTTGTCTTCTTCTATAACATCTTCAACTTCAAAGCTAGCCTTACGAGCCATGACACTCGGTAACTTGTATTCTGGTGTAGTTTCAATGTCTTCATCTTCCTTGTTGTCAAACACAAGCTGTTTTGTATCTATTGGCTTTTTACTTTTTTCCTCCACAGCTGGTTGTTCATTTTGTTTTTCACCAGAACTTGAACGCCTTGAAACAAATCTTGGTTCTCCTTTCTCTTCAGGACTTCTTGGAGATTCTCGTTTTAGCAACGCATCAAGCTTAACTGGTGGTGGTGGTGCAAAGAGTTTCTTTTTCTTTTCCGCTTCAATCGATTCAAACCTGGGTCTTCTATGGAAATGAATATCATGCTCATGTCCCCGTGTTTTTATTCCTTCATCACCACCACTATCCAAAGGCTTGGTGGTACGCTCAGCGCTTTTTGGCAATCTGTTTCTTTGAGGAACAGAAAAGCTTCTTGACGGTGCAGGAGCTGAATTCGACTGATCAAACAAAGATCGCAAACGAGTTACTGCGTTGAACTTCTCACCACCAGACTTACCAGGAGTCGATGATAATTCGGCATATAACTGTTTTGCAGCCTTTCTCGTGTCTGTGTCCGGAGAGGCATCCGACATCTTACGTTGTCCAAGCCCAAGTTGGCCTGTGTCCCCATTTACTGAACGGCGTACTTTATCCTTCTCTTTATTAACTTCATCGGCTTTTTCAATACTATTCAAGCGAGCAAAATCTCTGCCCTGCTCCTTTTGACTTCCATGTTCGTCGTCAGGCCTGGGTGATGATGCGGAATGTTGTCTAGAACCGTACATTTCTTGGCTTAAACTTTCGTACAAACTCAAAGGACGCTTTTCTTTTCTGCCTAAACTCTTTGTTGTTGGTCTAATGCCACCATGATGCCTGTCGTAAGTAAATTCTGCACTTTCGCCACCGACAAAAGATCTTGGCCGCGGTCTAGGCCCAGCATAATTCTTCTCCCTGCTGCTGTTTTCCATGTTGAGACTTTATAAACAATGCCGCAAGTGATGGCAAAAGCTAACAATGTTCATGCAGAAATAATAATGCTAAATCCATGCATTATCAAAACAGGACTCTCTTATTGTTGCTTGAAATTGTACAAACTATCACATCCACATGGCAAATAAACTCGCAGTAAGCTACGAAATTATTTCTTCTGCTAACAACAATTTATTATTGCAACGCAATTGCAGAAAAATCGAATAAGTCATCTAACCAATGTATTGAATTACCATCCCAAATTCATCGAAGTATTCAATAACAGGATAAAAGTATTGTGGTCGGTTGTTATCTGTCGTAGCCTGGCCCCAGTAATACAAAATATATTCTTTTCGAAACAAAGGAATTGTTTGAATAGCTCGTAACCCAGGCGTAGAAATCAATGGTCTTCTAAACAGCTTAGGTCGCGCATGACCAAAAACACAAAGCCAGTCATTTTCCAGTCGTAAAAATATATTTTTAATTGTTATATATTATTAAGTTATTTTTCAATTACTTTTTGAAGTCTTCAATTGTGAATAAGCATTTTACAAGCCAATAAAAGACAATTAAAAATCTTTTACAAAATGTTCTTAAATCCATTATTTATTTTCTTCAACTTGAACAACAGTATCTTCTTTATATTTTCCCATTAATTCTTCATTAACTTCTTCATCGATTTCTCTACCGTCTTCATCTTCACTAACGTCATCTAAACTATCATTGTCTTCAAATGTATCTGGTTCAATTCCATATGTAGCTACTTCGGAATACTCCTGTTTCTTAGCTCGAGCAGAAGATGAAGTTTGAGCTCTCTTATCTCCACTTATCTTCATCTTCTTGAAGGCCAAACCAAAGGCAACCAAGATCAAAAACAGAAGAACACCTTCAAAAATAAAACAAACACTTTAGAACAGATGACATGTTTAGAAAATATAAGCTCTCATGGATATCAATTGTATATAAGGAACAAAGTTTGTTGGTACAGGAATTGTTTTTGAGCAAAAGACCATTGTTCTTCCTATTGTTCTCTGCCAGCAAGCAGGATCGAGTTATGTCCGTTTCTTATGTGGGGACTCACTGTAATCATTAAATCCTGGTTTACAATACAACATGGAAATGAAGCTCGCACTTATTCTAGACTTTGTAAAATAGCCTGTCGATCAGGTAAAGCCTCTGAATAATAACGAGGCAAGGAAATCTGCATTTCAAATTCAGCACAGTTGACCCCCTGGTCATATCTTCCACATCAAAGGCTCCGTAATGGAACGCACTGAGCTTCACCGGGGGTTGAGATGCATCAATGCATAATTTAAAGCTTACCAATGATACTGCTGATGATCAGTACTTTTTCAGGTTTCATTTTCTTCGGAGCAATGGGCAAGTGGGCCTCTGAATTGATGTCGATGCAAAGACCGTTTAACATGGTAAAACCTGCCTTACAACTGCAATTGTAACCTCCGTTGAAATTCGTGCATATTGAGTTGCCAGGGCAAGCCTTCTTAACCTCCAAGCATTCGTTTATATCTGCACGAAATAATAAATAAAAAATACATTATCGAAAAATGTAATTATCGTACATTGTAATTATCGTTACAATCCTTCATCTCCCTCATCCCCCAAACAATGTTGTCCCTAGAGACAACATTGTTTGGGGAATAGACTTATAAAACAATTTTATAGAATATCAATAAAATTCTTTTTGCACGATGACCACAGGAGTCTGATTGAGAGAACATCATTGTTTTAGGAAAAGTAGAAGGTTGAATTAAGCCCTCAAAAAAAAGAAGTTTACGTGTTGATAACATTTCATCCTTATCAATTTCTATTTTATTGCTGTGTTCTACAACACCCTCTTCATTATCCAATAGTCCTTTTGAAAGCTCTATTATGTTTAAAAATGTGCCAAGGACCTTTATCCACATGTATCGATACTATATAGCAATACTCTGGTGCTCGCTTGGATTAAAATTCAATAGAACTTGGTGCAAACCACGGAGGAGCATTTTAAACAATATAGTTTCCAGTGCATTCAAATGCAGCCACGTACCGTTGATACAAACAATCACTTACCTCGGCAACCGTTTTTGGCTTCAGTGAATCCAGTGCCGCACTCGCAAGTATACGAGCCAGGTGTATTAAAGCATTTGTAACTAGCTGTGCAATTGAATAGGCCCAGTTGACATTCGTCCACGTCTGCAATCAACACAAAAAACATTGGAAAAAAGTATTAACATGTGATGAACATGATATGTACGTAAACATGCAGTTCCTAAACTCATAAGCCCGTAAAAGGAAATTGAATATCTGCAATGGGTTGAAGGAAGCTTAATGATATTTCTTAGGCCCATTGGAAAAGTTGTTTGATGGCAGAGGATATATTAATAGGATAAATATAGCAAAAAGTTCGTAATAACTATTACCCAGGCATCCGGATCCTTTCTTGTTGACCAGGTATCCAGTTCCGCACTACAAATAAAAAGCCAGTCTCAACAGACGATTCAAAAAACATGTTCAGCAAGTTCAGTTCAGTGAGAATCGAACCTGAGACCACTGATAAGGACTCGAGCCTCAAACTCAGGCAAAATTACGAAAAATAATATTCCTTCATTGCGTAAAAAGTATAGCAATCCAAGCTGGGTCTTCTAAGACTTCAACGCATGCACTTGATATTTAACAAAGTACTATGTAGGCAAGATGTATATGTGGTGCAATTTAAATACCTTGCCACAGGTATACGAGCCAACAGTATTGCGGCAAACTTCATCTTTTTTGCAAACGAACTTCCCAACTGTACACTCATTGAGATCTAAAAAAAAATCATCAAAATAATTAGCGAAAAATGGCGACTTTTAACTGATGACTGTTGCAAGCATTGAAATTATACGTTGAAAGATTTGTCGTTATAAACCTGCGCATATTCCATCTTTTATGGTGTAGCCTTTTTCACAGATGCATGAATAGCTGCCTAAAGTATTTTTGCACTTGCTTCCTCTTGGACAGCTGTAAACATCAGTATGGGCACATTCATCGATATCTAGAACATAAATTTAATCCTTATTAGCAACAAAGATTCGAATGGCTAAAAACTAACAGCTGCGGTGATTGCTACAATAGTGAACCAAACAAACGTCTTGGGACACAAGTGACTTTTGCAAATATAGCACGCATCCTTTATCCCTCTCTTCCCCAAAACAATGTTGTCTGTAGAAACAGGCATATAAAATATCAACAAAATTCCATTTGCATGGTGACACCAAAAGGGTGTGATTGAGAGAACATCATTGTTTTAAGGGATCTGGGGAATAAAGGCTCACAAAAAGAGTTTATGAATGAATAGCTTTTTGGTACTTTTACAAGTGTCCCATTTGTAAACTCTTTGTATATTTACTCTTGAATGAGGTTGACATAAGTTTGATAGCTATTGATATTTTTTATCTATTGTATGCCTAGATGTAATCATCTTCAAAAAGTAAACAAAATCTTCTTACCAACACAGGCATTTTCTGAGTTTCTAATAAATCCTTTCTTGCATCCAGAGAGTTCTGCAACAAAACAAAACAAAATGAATTGAGTTTCAAGAAACACTGCTCCCGTTAACAACTGGCACGGTATAGTTCAACTGTCAAAAAAGTTTCGATATTTACTTATGCAAACTCCGTTTTCTTCTTTAAAGTCAAGACCACATACGCATTTATATGAGCCAACTATGTTGACACAGCTGCTATGCTTTTGACAATGATAAAGACCAGGACTGTCACATTCGTTTACATCTGAGAAAAAATTAAGTACATGTCAATTCAAGGTTTTAGCAATCAAGTACATACTGACAGTTTACGACCTGAAGGGTCTCGTTTCAAGTTCAGACGTAGTAGATGCATCATTAACTATGCTTAAAAACAGCATAAAGATTAAAATAGACATCAGTATAAAAACATTTCCATGCAATGCAGCAAAACCCGCATTTAAGAACCAATGGATTAAAAACCTCCAGTATATATTTCTGTTCAAAAAAATAGAAGCGATAGCCTATAGTTTTGAACAATAGACTGGATTCAAAATGTAATGTTCACACTCCAAGTACGTAGAGCATAGAGGTGATTTTCGTTATTCATCTTCGACTTAAATACATCTTGTTTCTCTCTAAGGATACTGAATTCTAAATTCCAAAGAGAATTGCCTTGTCTAATTCCTTAATTTCCAAAGAGAATAAACACACAGCAAAAATTTGCAAGTCCTTATATGCAGGTTTGATTACACTGTGATAGGACGAAGTGAAATGATAGCTTACCAACGCAAATGCCATTTTGATCCTTATAGCCCGGATTGCAAAGACAAGAATAACCTCCTTCTCGATTTACACATCTGCTATTATTTTGACAAGTATACAGGCTGGCATCCAAGCATTCGTTAACATCTAAGAACAAGTATCAATAATAGAAAATTCCTTAAAGCAAAAGTAGCTAACAGTAGCAGTATAGTGTGACGTTGGTAAACATCACAGACGAATTGAAATACGCAGGCAGTAGAATATATACCTGTACACACACTACCAATTTCTTCGTAGCCCTGGTTACAAACACATACATATTTTCCAGGTCTGTTTTGACAATGTCTGCCCGCCTTGCACGTATGCAGACTCTGATCTAAGCACTCGTTAATATCTAGAAAACAACAGAAATGAAGATCTAAGTGAAAGAAAAGCATTTGGAAAAAGAGCAGAGAGTCCAACAGTATGTGCCAGGGCTTAAATATTAACCAGGTTAAACAAATTGTAACCGAATTAAGACTTACCAACACACTTGCCATGTTCCTCCTTGTAGCCTCGATTGCACATACACGTATAGCCTCCAACTCTATTCACACAGTGTGACAATGGCTTACATGTGTACAACGTTTCATCGATACATTCGTCAACATCTAACAAATAGTGTTCTTATAAGCAGAGCAGAGCACAGCACACTACAGTACAATACATTACATACAGTGCAGTAACGTTACAGTAAGGTACACACACTCCTAATATAGGTATTAGATTGTTGTTTACAAGAACGCAGCATTAACACTGCATTCAAGAAATGCGAATAGGCCTGGCACGCTGCCTTGCATATTTTTAAGAATAGATAGCCGGCAGTAGCTACAAGTGAAGTACATACCGATGCACAAGCCGTTGTCTTTTTTGTATCCCTTGTTACATTTACAAGAGTATGCACCAGGTTCATTTACGCAGTGACTATCACTGGGACATGAAAACAAATTGGCATCAGCACATTCGTTTACATCTGAAAAAAAGATATAAATATCATTAATTTCGAAACTAATTTAAGCCAAGGCACGAATTAGTCGGATCAACGCAGCTACAAATAAACTATAGCTACAGTATATGTTCTCGCAAATAAGGAACAAATATATTAAAAGCGTCATTCTGCTTGTCTTTAAAAAACATTGTCTATTGCCTGATAACAACAGGCTCTATCAAAACTTCATCTCAATATATGGAGATACTCTATTTCAAAATCTTGATGCATCTATTAGTTGCAGCATACAGCTGCCAAAAGGGGCATCAACGTAAATAAATGAACAATATGAATAAACAAAGACTCACCTTTACAAACAAGGCCAAATTCCTTGTATCCTCTATCACACTTGCATACATAATTACCATGCTTATTCACACAGTGACTGTTAGCATGGCAGGAATAGAGACTTGGGTCAAGGCATTCGTTTACATCTAAACAATAATGCAAATATAACAAAACATGAAACAAGCAGTCAAAGTTGAGAGGGGCATTATTCACACCATTAACATCTGTACAATTCCTCTGGCGCAAGAGAGGTATAGTACTGCATCAAATTAAACATGGTAATAACATTATTCAAATTACGAAGCAACTTACCGACACATTGTTTTCCATTCAGTTGATAGCCTCGATTGCAATCGCACCTGTATCCTCCAAGTTCGTTGACGCAATAAGAACGAGGCTGACAAGTATGCAGTGCTTTATCAGCACACTCATCGATGTCTAAAAGAGTAACCAATGAAAAAACGTTATCGCATATCAGTAAAGTACAGTACACTACAATACAGTACAATACAATACAGTACAGTACAATACAGTACAGTACAATACAGTATTGATACCCGACCAAAAATACTGATATAAGCTTGCAGGGGGTGTGTATACAAAGTGCTTCTGTGCGACTCTTATAAGTGGATTGCTTACCTTGACACCCGTTGCCATTCTTGGTAAAGCCTTTGTTGCAAACACAGTGATACTTTCCAACTTCGTTTATGCATGTGGAATTGGTAGGACAGACTTGGCTGACTTCACATTCATTTATATCTGGCGAGAAAAGAACAACTCAACGGAGATACCAAACATAGAAAAATAAATAGACTGGTGCATAAGGTCTAAGCAAGCAAAGGAAACAAACCATCGCAGAGTCCATTTTTCTTCTTGAATCCAGGAATGCAATTACACTGGTATGCACCAGGAGTATTGACACAAACACTGTGCGTAGGGCATGAGTACGTGCTTGGGCTCTTGCATTCGTTGACATCTAGAAATCAGGCAAGAAATTGGAGAATTCGTAGATATTCACGGATAACATGATACGCGTACAGTAAAAACCCGCATATAAGAACCAATGGATTAAGAACCTACAGAGTGATTTTGCTGCCCAATAGACAAAACAATAGCCTATTGTCTTGAAGCAATAGGCTGGAAGGAAACTTTACAGGTTCTTATATGCCGGTTTTTACTGTATAGTCAAATGTATATCCAGTACGTTATTGAAATATAACGAACCACAATGTATTCTTTCATGTTTGGCATGTTAAAGACAAGTAAGACTCACCAAGGCAGGCTGATCCTGTCTGTAAATATCCCTTATTGCATGTACAGTTAAATGAGCCAGGCGTGTTTGTACAGAAGCTGTTTGCCATGCAATTGTGTACTCCAGTTTCGCATTCATTGATATCTAAATGAGATCAGGTAATTAGAAATGGGCATATGTACCATATACAAAACATCACTTACTGGTATAGTTGTTCAAAGGACTAAGCAAAGAAATACTAGCAGAAGACGGCAGGACGATAAACAATGAAAAAATGAAGAATAAACGAAGAGTGAAGAATAAGAAAAAGAGACGAAGAAAATATACAAAGAGTCTTATAAATAAATCTTACAGCTTATACTTGTATGGTATTTTACATTCTTACTAACATTGCTACGAGTCAAAAAAGTTATGTCACAGTTACGCACTTACCAAGCCGACATTCTGTTGCATTGCCACGATATTTGTATTCGTGGTCTGCTTGGCAAATTGCTTCAGTTGCACCAACCACGTAATATTTATCATTGCATACGAGCTTGACGATATCATTGACGAGATACTCTTTCTTGTTGAATATTCGCTTGCCGTTTGCCGGGATCGGCGGTAGAAAACAACCTAAGATTGAAAAATGAAAAACAATTCACACTACAGTCACATGACATACCATAACGAGACATTATAACACAACATAAAGTTATATTACAGAAAAAGAAATCCGCATGCGAAAGAATCATGCTCATGCCTTATGATATGACATTGCATTAATACGTTCAATTAATATGTTATATATATTCACTGGTACATGTACAACACAGTGAATGTATTATGTTTGAGTGCACAAAGCACCCTTTATCTTGAACTCCACCCAAACTCGAAAAATTCTGCACCAATTTGCAATTTCATGACAGAGCGCTTCGCATATGCATGGAATATTTAATTTAAACAAACAGTATACGTATCAAATTCTCCTTACCTCTGCCATGTTGGTAGAAACCAATTGAGTAAGACAGTAACATTGAGATTCTAGGTGCTCCCACCTTTTTCGTATCAAGTGAAATTGTAACATTGGGCATTACTTCAAAATCTCCAGTGTATCCCAAAAAGGCCCATTCTGAATCATACAAATTGATGACCGGCTCTCGTGTGATTTTCGCCTGAAACAGGTAGGATGAGTTTTAAAATTGAATTTCCTCAGCTTAACCAAGATTATCCGTTCCAATTCCAGATGCACGTGCAGCCAAGGTGGGATCATGACGTGCAACAACCGGAATATAACATGCACATTCACATACTGTGGCAATGCAGCAATAGATGGACAACACTACATGAAGCAAAGTGTGAAAGAAATTGTACCAGGAACATGGGAAATACTGAGATAGAAACAGAGGTGCTTAGTTAGAAGCATACAATAGTTGATAAAAGTCGTGGGGGCAACTTTGCGACTTTTGCAAATTTTCAATGCAAGAACCCTCCTTCCCCAAGCAATGTTGTCTCTGGAATAAAATATCAAACAGTTACATTTGCACGGTGATCACAAGGGCCTGATTAAGAAAATATTGTTTTAGGGGGAGTGGGAGGCTATAAAGCTCGCGAAAAAAGAAGCTCGCGCTTTGATAGCTTCCTTTTCATATTTTCTCAAAATGTCCCAAGGACTTTTGTCCACAGCTGTAAATGAATGTCTCACCAAGGCCATTTTTGCTTCCTTTGTAAGAAACTGTTGATACTGTCCGCTCGATACTCCAATCACATATCTCGACGGGCGAATTTTGCTCAACCATTTGATCATCACATTCGATGCACGGAAATCGTATCCAGTCTTAAAGATCTTCGCATCAAGGACATGACCGCTGATTGGATGTAGCACCATTAGGTTCATGCCTGGCTCTACCAACATAATGCCAATATACGTGGTTGTTGAAAAAATGTGTATGTAAGAGTCAAGAGAATAGCAGCCATATCTATTCAGATTGCAACCTTCTGATTTGAAATCAAGGTTGTAGGCTGTCGAAAAAAACATGAGTATCATCATTATCATCTTTATTAAGAAATGGATAGATAAGCAAAGGATATGCCCCAATGAAGAACAGAAGAAAAGTAAAGGATAAAGCAACGATGAATAAAGGATATAAAAATTGCAATTCCGTAAAAGTTCTATGAAGCCCCCTTCTCTATTAAGCCCCGTCCATTGTTTTAAAATAGTGAACGATAATAAAGTTATGAATGATTGAACCATAAAAGTTCATAAAAGTTATCTTGCAGATGTCTTTTGCAAACATTTTTCTGAAATTTATTTGAGTATTTTATTAAGCTCCCTGATGAGAAATTAAACACCCTGCTCGGGAGGCTCAACAGAGCTTTTCAAGTACTTCATGATAAAGCTCACCGTTGTATCGCAAATATTGATTGACATAGAACCGATGTTCGACAAATGCTCCGCCAGGCTTCCATCTCTCTTGTTTGTCAGCTTGTAAATTTTTCGAAGGGTCTCTAGACTTCTGATAACCAACAAACAGACGTGCTGTATTGGTGAATGCCGAAACAGATTTTCCAGTAAGAATATTCTGAAATCAAGGCAATGATAATGTACTAAATTGGAATATTCAAACTTAAAATTGATAGGAAAATCTGCATTAGACATGAAATTGGATTCCAAACTTTCCGATTATAACTTAGCAAAAACAAAATAAAGTTCGAGCTTGAATTATGGGGACAACGATATAAATACGCATGCGTATTAACTCACACCCACAATTATAAAGCTTGTGCGCACAATTCCAGTTAGTAATTTGACGTATCTATATCTATCGGTGGCGAGTCTCCTGGCAGATGTCGCTGGATATATATGAACAGATCGGCACTGTTGGCCGTCGTCAACCCGGTGTACCAACAGAGTTAGTAGTTGAGTACGATACGTAGATGGTTTTTCGGCGTTTCTGCCGGAAAATCATTCTCGACGGAAAGACGAAAGCTCCCGGTACGCCGGGGATCTACTTTCTCTTGTCGATCCTCGGCGTACCAGGCCTCATTTAATTTCAACTCAACTTTAAGTGGAGCTCGGTGGAATCGATCCGTGACTCCATGAGTGGCAAGCACAAGTGCCAACCACTTCGCCACAAAAGTTGAACTAACAAAAAAGCTAATACTAAATGGTCCATTTTGGATTCGCACGAAAATTTATATAACCGGTATCAATTCGCTTTCGTGCAGAAAACATCTAGTTTAATAATTTGATGGATCAAATATCCGTAAAGAAATACCCCTTACATGTTATGCATTCCCATTGAAAGACAGCAGCCTTCAGGTTCGATTGGTAGGGGTGGGAGGTAGGAAAACCGGTGTATTGTAAATGCTCACATTTCCACAGCATGTTTTGGATTGACGTGAAACATTTTGATAAATTTGATAAACAGAGAAGTAACAAGCTACACGAGAGGATGGAATCTTACCACACGATGATTTGTTTGCTCTGTCATTGATTTGCCAACATCACCATAGCCCACTCCGAGGACAATCGTACGAAGCGGCAGATGAGCCAACAAATTGTACATGTTTGTCGATTCCCTTGTTGACCTGTGCGTGTTGAAGTATCGAATTTTCTCCACTTTCATGGTATAGTGAGAGATGATTACAATGTACCAGCCCAAATCATCAATTGTCAGTATATTCTTGCCGTTGATCTTGATATATGTGTTCTTTTTGCCCATATTGAATTTGTTGCAATTGGCGAAATGGATACACGATTGCGAGCGCATTTCCACTTTGAAAACTAGAAGGTAAAAGATAAATTATAATAACCACAATGCAAAGTCTAATAATGCTCAGTCTTACAATGTAAATCATGGGTAAACAATCGAAAAATGCTCATTGTCAAAAACAAGGAATAAGTAGTTTTACCGCTTTTACTGTTAGCTTCAATGATCGCTGCACAAGAAAGCCAAACCAATCCAATAATTACGAAACTACTGAAACTCATGTCTGATATAAATAAACAAGAAAATAAGTATTACTTTTTTATCGAATGAACTGCAAGAAAAATTCGTTCCTGAATACCTTTAAGCGCAAAGTAAATCTTAAAATTTCATATGGATACGAAATTTGACGTCACATGAAATTGCATTCATGCAAAATTAAATCAACTGTGACGTCAGTTCCATTTATGTTTCGGTGGTTAACTAGTGCGCAGACTCAAAACCACAAAAATCGAGCATCCGGTTACCAGACGTTCGAGTTAACCAAGCCATCCAAACAATTTAAGTTAACCATAACCTGAGAAGTTACATAGAATGAGAGTTAATTGCAGCAAATAAAATCATATATTCTTACGAAAGTCAGAACTACGTTATCAATCACTTATTTTTCATATTCCAAACAAATAGAACTTTGTGCATATTTATTGACAAATATATAAATTGATATACAAATTAATATACTTTGTTCTCTCCTCAAATACAGCGCACAAGATCATTGCTCCAAATTAGCTAGAAAACTCAATGAAAAGAGTGATACCAAAATAATAAGCAGGCAATGCAAATTCAACTTAGCTGCAGCCGAGAGTGTAAAGATGATCTCCTTAGTTGGTGTCGCTTTTGCCATTCGTTTGATCTCATCAGCTCCTATAAACAACAAATGAATAGAAAATATATAAAGCCGGAGATGGGTTAGCTCAACCCGGGGCAACCCAGACTAGTTGCGTTTACACTAGCAAAAATCTAACCTGGGTTAGGTCTAACCTGATACAAATCCAAATTAGATCTAACCCAAAAGGCTTAAGATCATATTATTGGCGTTCGTCACCAATTTATATGGTACTCTGGTTGTTGTCACAAGCAAAGAAAAACGTGTTAAGTTTTGTGTTTAGTCAATCAATGGTCAATGAGGTGTGCTTAGTTCAATTCGATGGCTTATTTCAATGCTATATGCTTACTCAGGCATCTTGGTATGCTTCCGACCCATTTTCCATCTGTGCCACATGTCTGCGATTTGCCATAAGGAGCGAGTCCTTTATTACACTTGTACTCAACAGTTTGGGACACATCGTATTCAGTTTTATTGACATTACTGTTTAGCGGAATCCTTGGGTGAACGCAACCTGGGGCGAAGCAAGACAATAATATCGTTCAGAAACATAGCATTTTCATCTGAATTTTTCTGAATTTTGAAGTGTCCCAGGGATTTTCGTCCCCTACTGTATGCACTGGGTAGCATGGTGCACTAGTGAACAATCTTTGATCGGTGCAGAACTTTAAAATAGCGTTGAAAATCGGAAAAATAGCGAAACATGATAACTACTAAAGCTTTTCGTTCTCTTTCTGACTTACTACTCCGATGAGTGTTAGAAGAAAAGCTTCAGAAGTTATTATGTTTCGCTATGTTTCCGATTTTCAGCGCTATTTTGCACTAGTGACTATGAAGCTCTATACATACCATATTGCGGAATCGGTATGCCGACCTTGAGACGCACAGGTCCTTTGTACCTTGCTGTTCGCAGTTCTTGTATCCATGTGAATGGTTCCAGTGACGTGTATCCGATGAACGCATAAGATTGTCGGAAGGCATTGAAAGCTATCGATTTCTTGTGAAGCAATGTTGCCTAACAAGAAATGAAACAGAGCAAGTGTGAAACACGTACACATGATAGTACCTAGTACATTCATGTACTGGTACATGCAATTTTCGCAGGGGAATCACAATAGAGATTCACAATAGGGAATCACAATAGAGATTTGTACACCTTATTGAACATGACAAGCCACGTAAAAGAAATTCCTTTTTGTGAAGAGTACAGACAAAAGTACCAACATGTTGACTGCATGCTTGAGAAAAACATGCGGACACATATGTAACAACTGCCATGTCTATCAGTCAATGCCAGCACTAATGATCAAGTTGTTCAAAATTGTAGCCCTATTGGCATTACTTACGATAGCAGTTTTCGCTCCCTGGTGTAATGAAGTGTATGCATCGTCCTTAATTACACCGAGAACAATTCTCTTAGCAGGCAATTTTCTGAGAAACAGCTCCATTTTCTTCGAGTCCTGTCCGAACGTGTCGAAGTTCTGTCTGTCCACAACTGCTCCAGTCTGCACGTCGACTGTGACTATGTTAAATCCACGCCCGTTCTTGGAATAGTCCTTGCCGTTCACTTTAATCACGTTCTTGTTCGAATCGCACGGGCCGGCTCCTGGGTCATCGCATGATGTTGCAACTAACTCAATCTGAATTTCTATAAACAAAAAAGATGATAAATAATACTTTCAACTTCGTCAAATACAAGCACCCCAAGAGCTTTCGTCCAATATTGCAGCAAGTTGACTAATAGTAATTGAAAATATACTTGCCAGGATTAAGCACGAAGCTGGTTGAGAGTTTTGTGCTTGTTCCGATTTCGTTGGAATATGTCTGCTGAACCCACGATTGCTTGGTCTTGCCTTTATACCCAACAAATGCATAGGAGCCTCCAGCTGAAAAGAGCTTCACATCTGCGCCCAGAATGTGTTTCTACGATGGCAAACGACAAGTAATAATGACAACAGCCTTCGCAGCCTCCCTCCTAAAGGGCCTACGCTCATTGATAAACAATGACAAATTCAACAACACAAGGAGGTAAACTGTTGTACGTCAATACCAAACATGTAGTGAAAATGTGAGCCAGTACAATACACAAGACTGTCCCTACCCTCCATCCCCCACCCCACCTAATTAAACGGGAATCTACTGTCTTTCAATGAAAACACATAAACAGGGGTACGTACAGTTAAGTATTAAGTAACATGAACATCACTTGGTTAAAACTGCATAACAACATACCATAGCAAGGTGAAGATGTTTACTCGTGCGGTAATACTTAACCGCTTCGCCTTTTACGGCTCCGAGAACAACGGACGCAACTGGCAGACTGTTGAGTAGATTTTTCATGTCGGTGCACTCTGAGTGTGACCTATTGGTATCGAATGCCCTTCTGTGCAGCACGTGTCCGCTAATACCGCTTACAACGACAATGTTCATTCCATTGCGATCAGGCGATAATTCCTTGCCGTTCAGTGTTATTGAACTGCGCACATTTGCGCATCGCGCTTTCATCTCACCAGTTTTGCAGCCAGTGGAGATCAAGTTCACTTTCATCACTAGAATTACAAAGATGCAAAGTGATCGGGTCCATTGATCGTACAAGTCATTAGCCCACTTGGCTTATCTACAGGCTTATCTGCTGTACCCTGCAAGCCCTAGTACCCCACTGTACCTTCCTATAGTCCTACCTATTATCTACCTCCTAAATATTCCTACCCATAGCCTCCAGCGTTTACACGCATACTAAAAATACTGCAAGCTATTGCAGTGGCATGTTGATACAGCAAACCACCCATGGTATGATATAACAGGCTCTCCGATGAGATAATCATCTTCTGCATTAAACTACTATATAGCACACAGCAATTTAACCCTGATTCACTGAAGCAACTTTTTATTCTCTTCATGGTGCCCATCATTAATTATTCTAATACATACATAGATACATGTACAGGAATAGCATAGTAAAGAAAATGAAAATAACATAAGATAAATACATTATTTCCCCCACCTTTTGATGCTGAAAGGCCGATGATGGGGGTCAACATGGCCTGGGTCATTCCCTTCTCGCGCGATGCTTGTGCAATGTAAGCTGGCAACTCTTTCTTGCCAGAATACGTCATTCCGATAAATGCAAAGCTTGCTCCGGCTGATCTGTACTTGATTGGAGAGCGAAGGATTCTTTCCTTGATAAATAAAAAAACCAATCCATGGAAAACAGTGGTACAATATAGAGTAAAAACCCGCATATAAGAACCAATGGATTAAGAACCTTTCTTAGCATTATCTAGGTAATTACTTGTGCCAAGATAAGTGCCAAGATTAAAAATATTAGATTAACTGTAGACATAATTACCAGTGATTTTTTAAGACTCTGACTGTGTTTAAGACCATTGTAAGCATCCCCTTTCACAATACCCATGATGATTCTGTCCACGGGCAGATGATTCAAAAAATGTTCCATCTTTCTCACGTCCGCTGCATTCTTATCGCGTGTGTTGAAATTACCGAACAGTTCCGCACTACCGGTCCACTTATTCAGTACGGCGATGTTGAATCCGTCTTTTATCTGCTTTCCAAAGTCTGTTCTCATGAAGCGAAGAGCTGCTGGCTTCGTTTTCTCTACACTGCCACCGACTGATACAATTTTAACGGGTAGAAATGGCGCTATGATAACAAACCAAAAAAGATCATTAAAGCAATGACGGCATTAAAGAACGACCGCCCGTTTCCTGCAGCTTTTATTCTATTAACTATTTACTATATATTGAACTCAAATATATATGTAGTATGTGCTTGGAGTTGTATAGTATAGAATAAAGCATACTATAGAGACATACGTTTTGGCATGAGCCAGAATCTAGAACTGATAACAGTAGGCCCTTTCATGAACTCTGTCGACTTGGCAGTAACCCATGCCGGCAAACCGGGACCACTGTATCCAAGAAAAGCAAAAGCGCCCTGAATTCCTTTGAACAAAACTTCTACTCCAGTTAATCGCTTCTGCAATGCAAACAAATGACAACAAACTATCAATGTATTGTCAGATGCAAAGCTAATGTCCCCAATATTAAGGCAATGACAATGGGTAATGTACATGGCTGACTGATTCATAAACATGATGAGAGGTTGGTGGTGTTTAAGGATATGGATGTCCATCAAAATTTATGACTAAAATACAGTGATTCAACTTAAGGCGTTGTATAGAGGTGCTAGTAAGCTGAGCCTCCACAGGGCTGTAGATTCACATCTGCATAGTTTAAATTGGGTTGAAGAAACTACCCGTCCCTTCAAGGATCACCAAAGAACCGTAAAACAAGCCTCCATAATTCAAACTTTGTACCCAAACCAGGTCTATCATTTGCAAATAATGCAGAATTACGAAAGAAAAAAAAAGTATAGTGGAGCCCCGCCTAGCAATCACCTCAATAATACGGACACCCACATCCATTTATTCGGTCACTTCGATAATACGACCAGTATTTTGTGGTCTGTTGGTGGCCGCATTATGACGGTTTAACTGTAATGCAAACAAAAACATTGTCGATTCTAGAAAATAAAAACAATAAATACTTACAATGCTAGCAACCACATCGCTACCAATGTGTTGAATGGCATCGTCTTTTACAGCGCCAATTACGATCAGATTCTGGGTGAGACCATCCAGATATTTAGCCAGGTTCGCACACTCTACTTTGCCACTGGCCGTTTTGAATGTTTTGAGCCTTTTGAATACACCGGTGTTTCCATCAATCGTGAAAACAACAAATCCTTGCACCGCTCGTTGCAAGATGTCGTTCCCATGGATGATGAGTTGAATTGGTTTCACGTCACACCATGGTCTGTTTGTTCGAACGTCACGGTAACAAGCCGTGGACTTTATCAACACGCGCATGTCTGAAGAAAGAACGCAATGACTTAAGCAAGATAAGAGGCAAATATGGACAAAGATCACATGATAATGTGTATAAATTATTTGTAAGGTGAGCAATTCCCTTGGTCTCTAACGGGCCAAGTTCCATTAGCTATCCACGCGATGCTTATTGACAAACCTTCAAACACACCTCAGGCATTATATAAACTTATAACTTTGTAGCTTTGTATTCTTCTAAAGTAATTAAACATGAGCAGTCTTAATTCAGTTATTGGCGAAGTACACAACATGTTTAGGCTCACATATCATAATTGCTTATATTTGTACGCAATGTCTTCTCTTCGCTTCCAACCTCAAGCTTCGCAAAAAACCTCTCTATTAACGGACACTTTTTTACAGCGAATCACTGGCTTCATCCAAAAGATGTCGAAGCTATTGCAATCAACATCAATACAAAGAGAACCTCTTTCACAATAGGCAATAGCGACATGGTAGTCTTACCATGACATGAATAACCCATGGCGTATCGCTGCTTCGTTAAGATGCAGGTGCAAGTGTAATAGCCGGGCGTATTTTTGCATGTACCACCACGTGTTCCACCACGCGTGACGTCACATATGTCTGTGGCTTCCTTACACTCGTCAATATCTGTAGAACAACGCACAATAGAGATAAAGAGTTTATATTTGGCTTAGCAATAGCATAGTAGGTAAAGAACCATGACGATCTATTTCTTCACCGCACCCACAAGACAAGTTGTTTGGAGACAAAGAGAGTTCAAGATAAAAAGAGAGATGGCAGAGAATAACATTATCAACAGCGGCCACGTACCAACACAACTTTTACCAATCTTTCTAAACCCATCTTTACACTCGCAAACAAAAGATCCTGGAATATTTCTGCAAACTGAGTTTGCACCACACTGAGCATTGCCACTTTTACATTCATTTGTATCTACGAGATAATTCACAATCCCAGTACACATAAACTCAGATGAATCAAGTTACTTTATCATGATGCTGACTGTTCAGGTTAGTGAGGATGAATGAAAATGTATTTAGGTCCAACTATGTGGTATATAAAATTGCATCAACTTTCAGCCTTAGAAAATGGTATGGGTGAACTTTACTTGACGCATAAACAATTATCTTTAAGATCAAAGGTTGTCCATCTATGCAATTGAACCTCAACAAGTTATCAAAAACAATAAGAGCTATTCAAAGCTTGAATCAGGTTCAAATCTAAAACAAGTCAAACAATTGGTAGAATTGCATTAAAATTGGTAGATTACAGTATTTACTCGAGTGAGCGCCGCGGCACTCTTTTAATTTCGGGAACCTTTGATGCAGCGCTATTTGGAGGCGGCGCTTTTTAAAAACCTTGTCATTTTTTAATAAAACAAATCAGTTTTAAACAATCTTTTAGTAGTAAAAGATACAAGTTTGAAAAACTTAAGTGTGTTTTGATACGAGAAAATAAATTCCCTAAGCAGACTAAAGATTTGCAGTTTTTTCTTGTTTAATTCTAACGATTCTAGCGGTTTTCGATTAAGCGCCGCATTTACAATAAGGATAACTTGCGGCGCTCATACAGGGGAGGCGCTCCTTAACTTTATTTGTCTCAAATGCGGCGCTCATTCGGGGGGGGGATCATTCGGGGGGGGGGCGCTCATTCGGGTGCGGTGCTCACTGAAGTAAATAAGGTAACTCAGCGTTGTTTCAAACTCAATCTCAAATTCTCACCAAATAGCTGAGTGAAGAAGTGAATTTTCACTGGTATAAACTTCTTTGTGGCAACCGGATCTCTGGGGTAATATGACAATCTTGATAATGTAAAAACTTTATATGGCAGTGCCTGGGGTGAGTAACCAACGAATGCCCACGAACCATCATACGTCAATTGAATGTGTGACCTAACAATGGTTTTCTACAAAAATAAAGCATTTACGTTTGTTAAGCTTCTGTTTAGCATTGCACATAATTTGACCACTTCCCCAACAAGCCAGTAAGATTTGATAAAGCTTACGTTCTTTTTAGCCCCCCCTCCCTAAATTAATCCTACCATTCCTATAAACCCCCCTAAAAGTTGTTGAAAAATATAACCCCCGAAGGGGTCTAAAAATGAAAATAATGCCCTACTCACCAGTGTATTAATGATATTTTGATCTTTTTTATTGGTCCAATCCAAGTGAACGACTCCAAGTACAATTAAGTGTGGAGGCAAATTCTTTAAAAATTTCCATGCCCTTACAGTCTCCACGTGTGTGTAGAAGGTATTGAAATGCTTCTTACTGTGCACTGCACCAGTCTTATGGTCTATCACCATAAAATTCAAGCCAATCTTTCCAACAAGATGCTCCTTTTTGTAAGTTATGTATGTTTTTCCATGAAGATTTTTGGCAGAAAAAGGACCATGGTCAATAAAGCCAGCTGATTGCAGTGTGAAGTGCATTGCTGCAATATCAAAATAAATTAAAAATTACTCAGCAGACTATTTAAGCTTTTCTTTTGTATATAAACACTACAATGTTACTATCTTCAGATGTTACATTGCCAACCCCGTGCCTGCAGGGTACACATAGCTGTCATAGATGGGAACATCTGGGGTGGGGGGCAAACGTTAGTCAGAATTTATGCTTGTGAAGGGGAGGGGACACAACCAACCCACCATGCACACGTTTTTTTATTTTGTAAGAAACCTAGCTCAAGCCCTACTAGTAAGAGTTTCTTAAACTTTCTATCGTTTTCTATTGTTAACGAAAACAATAGAACAAAGGAATCTATTGTAATTTAGCACAAATTCCACTAGTAAGTTCCTTATAAAGTGGTTTCTTTAAAAAAACGTGTATGTCTCAGTTCCCACCCTTGGATCTCATTTTCAAGAGTTTCCTGCCTGCTTGAACTGACTTCAGCAATTAAAATGTCCACAAGCAATAAATTTCAGTAGATTCCTTACCATCCTTCTGTTTCACACTATCTGACAACTTTCCAATTGTGACTTTAATGTAAGCTGGTCCCTTTCTTCTCTCCAGGACATTGTTCTGTCTGATACGAAATGGATCCGCCCCATTAGCATCCTTGTAGCCAATAAATGCCGCAGAACCGCGAAATATTTTCTTGATACCAGGACCAGCAATGGCATTCTAAAAAATATAACATTTATCGAACTGCCAGAAATTATCGCATCAATTGAAGCAGGCCTGTGGTGGGCGTGACGCGGCCTGTGCACACACACGGGGCCTAACACTGAATCTCATGTGTCCGTTCTTAAATAATGTGCCCTTCTTATGCTATGCTTGGCATATTCCCTTCTATATCTCAAGGTCTTCATTGTCTGGCCACTACTAAGCTGTTTTCTATTTCCCGGTCTTAAAAAGATCAAAGACACCTTTCACGCTTGCAAGCAAAGCAGCACAACAACAAGGCCACGTGCGTGCCGAGTACACGCACTGCACATGTGCAAGGTCCCCCTAGCCGCCAGCCAGAAAGTAAAGTGAACAAATATTTCGGGCACCTTTATTCCCATTTCCTTGTGTTGAATACTAAGTATTTACCAAAACCAAATACTTAGTATTTTCTCTCCATTGCACCAAATAGTTGAATTTCGTTTGTAATCTCTAGCAGTATATAGTTTCTTAAAAGGTAACATTATATTTTCTAATCACTAACAAAATTGTGCGTAATACCCAATTTTTGGGTTTTGTACATCATTTGATAGATAGATAGAGAATATAAAAGGTTTATCAGTTGACCCAAGGCAATAAGAAAGGACTATACCCGTTATCAAATAACTTGATAACGTGTATGTGCCCGAAACGTTGTGGTGAAAATGTATTCAGTATTCAATGGTACTTTTTACTTAACCAATACCAGTACCACGCGGAAACATATTTGTTTTTCAATAAAAAAGGAAGTATAAGTTGACAAACCAGTTCATTAATTGCATTCCCGTAAATGCGAACAGCCGCGTCATCATGAATAACGCCAAGTA